>CM070825.1:18136543-18199043 GCA_036326025.1 Chrosomus eos
TACTTGTCTGTCTGTTTTTTTACCATATACAAAGTCACAAACTATAAATGAGACGTCCATCTTCTCAGTGGCTGTCAACTTTAACCTTTAACCCCCATGGGTCAGTACTTGGCCTGGCTCTTTTGGGCTGTGTCAGAGTGTCGAGTGGTTCAGGGTAAGTGTGTGTGTTGGGGATTCAATTTAAGTGATGTAATCATGCTGTGCTGGAGAACTCATCGGTCCATTTGGACTGTCCTGCGATGTGTGTGTGTTTGAACTAGGTCATGTGTGTTAGAGAGTCTTTAGGGATGGCAGGAAAAGTCTTAAGGAAGGAAAAGAGCAAGCCTGTAGGAAGCAAATTTGACAAATTAGATCTCTTTAATAACTCCGTTGTTTCTTATGGAAGCTTGTTTCCGCCATGGAATAAAAGAAAAGATAATTGTGATGTTTTTTCTGACAATTCTGACTCTTTTGTTTTCCCTCAGAATTGTGTGATATACATTCGCAATTGTGGGTTATAAAGTCAAAAAAAAAAAAAATTATTTCATGGCGGAAACAAGCTTCCATGGTATCTCATAGACAGCAGAGAGAAAATGTAATATCTCTTGAGAAAAAGGCAGAAATCTCACATTTTTCACCTGTAGAGTTACAGAAGAGATCACATTAATGTATCAAAATGTGCTTGGATTTGCCAAGATAAGTATGCAAAAAATAATAAAAAATAAGTCAGATATCTAGAAATGAACTCAAACATTTCTTACCAAATTCTACCATAACCATTTTTCCATGTTATATTGTCTACATTCATTTTATATCTCCACACTCTTACTGTATGTAATGTTTATTTTATATTTATTTATATAGATGTATTTAATTTAATATATATATATATATATATATATATATATATATATTATATATATATATATATATATTATATATATATATATATATAATATTGATTGTGGTGGTTAATAATAATAATAACACGTAATTGTTAAAAAATAAAAAGTGTTTTGTTAATATTTTTGAATATTATTGAACCCAAGCAGTTAATGATAACTTTAAGGACTTTTTTGATGTGTGTCCTGAAGCCAAACCAGTCTAAACTTCTGGTCTAAGATAAACCAGCCGAAACACCAGGAAGCCTGACAGGAAAAATAAGAATCTTCTTTCTTCCCGTTTCCCTCTCTTTTCTCGTCTCCTGTCCTCTCATCCGTGAGCCAGGGCTAGGTGGCACATTGTGTTGTGGACGCTGAGTGGATTTGAAGGTTCTTTTTCCGTAAACATGTGAAGGCCTGTTGAGGGGAACAAAGGAGTGGAGAAGGGCCTGTTTGGTTGGGTCATTTTACTCTAAATGGACATTCTGTCCGCGCACGGCTCAGCCTTCAAAAAACCATCCTCACCCGCAATTACCATTTCTATCGGCCAGGGCCGAAGATTATGCTTTTGGGTGTTCGTCTGAATTTCTTCCAGTGGATTCACTCTCTGAATGTGACACGTTTTGTGTCACTCCACACACCCCTCGAGCGGATTGAAAAAAGTTTTTCTCCGATCTCCCTATCTCTCTTTTGCTTTAGAGGACATGAATCCTGCGTGTGAATAGATAGCAAATCTCCTCAAGGTTAAGACTTAACCTTCCCCTCTGTCCTGACTCCGCCCCCCAGCCCTGCTCTCAAACCAATCAACATCAGATGATTAGTAAACAATGCCTGGGTGTGTGACGGGCAGGTAGGAGCCTCTGCGGGATTGGCTGACTTTGCTTTTGTGTCCGCTTGCTTCGACTCTACGGCACCGCCGTGCAACCCACGTATTCACGACGGCGCACACACATACACGCAAACAAAAAGTGAAATTACTATTCAGTTGGAATGGTGCCATAAATCTTTGTCAAGTGCGGACGCCGTCCCGGCAGGCCCGCCGGTAGGCCGCTCCCAAGTCCAAATTAATTCCTTGTTTTGCATCAGCTGAATTTGGACAAATCCAGGAGGATAGCGTGATTTCTCTCTCCGCCTGCCTCGCGCTCTCGCCTGGTTTAATGTGGTAATTCCAACTGATTTGGCCGAGCGGACGCCGCGTGTCTGTGTCAATATTTACTGCCTAATTCACAAAGAGCAGGAGAGAGATATGAAAACAAAAGAAACATTTAGCAATGCAGGAGGGACAGAGCGAACCAAAGAGACGAAGAGAGAGAATACGCCTCGACAAATGAGGACGGGTGGTAAAATGCATAGAAAGATATAGAAAGTGGGAGGAAAAAAGTAAAAATGTTAAAAGAAGAATGAAAGGACAAAGATGCAAGACAAAAGTCGCACGGATGAGTGGAAACAGGTTGTTTGAAATGCTTGCTGGGAAGGGAAGCAGAAAGAGAGAGAGAGGTTTGTTCTGTAGGACTGGGGCTCATGAACCGAGCCATATTCACACTAACGCATATTTGATAGCAGAATTATTATGACAAAACGCAACTCTACCAGTGGAATCTGCAAAGATCTGCATTTTCCACAGAACTGGAACACCTGTCATTTAAAATTTTACACCTCTGTTGCACATTGAGTGTTTTAAAGTCAACATTTTTATCCCTTAACTCATATTTGATCATCAAAATGCCATATTTAAATGTTTTATCCTGTGAAAATAATGCTTTCATGACTTAAAATGTATAATTTATTGTACGCGGATCCATGAATATGCATATTAGACCCCATCTCCACACACAATCACACAAACTCAAATTATCTGATCCACTCGTCAACTTTAGTAAACTCTACGCAATGGCAGGTGGAAATATTGGTTTAATTCATCCATATATGTTTGAACCAGAAACTGATTCAGAAGAAGAGAAAGAGTGCATTTTACGGGGTTCACAAGTCGATGGATCAGAATGGTAATGCATTTTATGCACACAACTGTAATTGATATGATTAGCCTTTGGCTTGGCTTGACTATGACTATGCGGTTTAAAAAAGTGTACTTGAGACTTTCTTTGCTACACTGCAGTTTTAGGCGTTAGAAATGATGTTGACTGATTGTCCCCACACGTGTCATGGTTTTCCGACCCTGGTTTATTTCCTCTCACAGATATATATTATTTTAGATATTAAAGGTCCCATATTATCAAAACAGAAATTTCCTGGCTTTTTTCATGATAACAGAAGTCTAGGGGCTATGGAACTACCATATAAGTTTCAAAACCCCAAACACGGCCCACCGTCCGCCCTCCTTTTGCCAAACCCCAGACAACATCATCGCTGAGCAACAACAACACGGACACATGTCGAGAAAACGCTGTTCAGTCGATGGATGTCAGGAAACTTTTGAATGAATAACATTTAAATTAATTTTGCACATGATATATTGCATAATTTAGATGTTGCATGTTTTTCAGTATTTCAATCACTTTTAATCTAAACCTTGTTTTTGTGCAGTTAACTTAAATAGTCTTGTGGCAAATTTATTTTTTAATTAAAAATAAAATTAGATTTTTTTCAAATTTAGTAAATGGAGCAGCATGTCACTGCAGAACACTACTTCAAATTTCATGTCAGCAAACAATTGCTTTATTGCTATGCCAAGAAACATAAGCAATACTCTTCACGTACCAAAGCAACAAAATGAACAGTCAATGTTGCATTCATACGCGTTTATTTCATAATGGCCTACATTAATTTCATCATGACTTAACCATTGAGCTATATGTTAGCAATCTTTAAGTGTGAGGAAAACACTTTATAAGAGGACATAATTGCTCCAGTAGAGGGCCATTGTCTTTCTCTTTCTGTCTTTTACTAAACCATATTTACAGTGTTATATATATATATATATATATATATATATATATATATATATATATATATATATATATATATATATATATTCATACATCTGTCAGTGACTCTATTCTAGTCTGCTGTCGGTGGTCTGTGCTCAGTGGGTGGAGGATGCTGGTGGCCTGTGGAAAACATTTACTGCAGGAGACTGTGTGTGTGTGGGGGGGGGACTGCATATTTCAGGACGTTCTCACTGGCAGATTTTGATGCTGTTTTAAAGAGAGGCTTGCTTGCTAAAAAGGGCTCCTGGGTTAAATTTACGGTTGTGTGAGCGCCCTGAGCCCTGATTTGTGATCCTCCAGTGTTTGTCTTCTGAGGATCTGCAATCTTATCCAGCGGATGGATGGATGACACATGTCCACCGAGGTTTGTTTACATGGCCGCTTTTTTTCCAGGCCAGAAATATGATAGAGTGCAATTACTACAAATGTGGCCTGACCTCAGCGCTAAGGTCACGGGGTCAAGGGGCAAAAGCCATTTCCTGGCCCCCATGTGTATTTGGCCAGAGGATGATTCTAGAAGATGATATCTGCATGCACATGTGTCTGCGTGTAGGCGTCAGATGTGATTATCTGTGTGCATGTCAAGTCTCAGATCGTGATGAATTTAAATTTACAGACATGCTGTTTTTGTTTGAAATCTCTTAGGGTCGATGTAACATAATGATTGCTTCAAAGGTTTTAGAATGAATTTGAACATCTTAAGTAATTTAGCATCGTTGTGCCATAATAAACTATAAAAAAAAATATCTGGCACCAAGACGTCAGCACCAGATCCTTCAGGTCCTGTAGGTTGCGAGGTGGGACCGCCATGGATTGAACTTGTTGGTTCGGCACATCCCAAAGATTCTCAAGTGAATTGAAATCTGTGCAATTTGGAGGCCAGGGCAACACCTTGAACTCTTCATCATGTTCCTCAAACCATTCCTGAACAATGTGTGCAGTGTGCATTATCCTGCTTAAGAGCCACTTCCACCAGCGAACACTATTGTCATGAAGGGATGTACCTGGTCTACAACAATGTTTAGGTAGGTGGCACGTGTCAGATTTATGTCCACATGAATGGCCAGACATGGGGTTTCCCAGCAGAACATTGCCCAGAGCGTTACACTCCCTGCACTGGCTTGCCGTCGTCCCACAGTCAGGGATGCAAACAGCGCGCTTTTCGGCGCCTCGCGCTTTTTTCACGTCAGTTTGGGTGACTTGTGTGAATCGTGCAGATTCGAAGAGTTTTTTTCTGGGGGGGGGGGGGGGTGATTTCACCAACAGTAATTCTGGATTGCATCCACCAAAAAAGTAAATAGGAAATAAGCAAATCAAAACACTGCGCGCCAAAACAGCAGGCCTATCATATGCGCGCAAGCGTGAGCCACTAGCGTTTCTTCTTGCTGTGTAACTGTCACTACAACAAATTTCTCCCTGAGGACCAGAGTTCGGCGCCGCGTATTCCCGTCTTACTGGCATTTGACTTTTTTTTATTTATAATGTTATATAATCTACTAGTCATGTAATTTATTAAACATTTCAACAATGCCTATTTCAATTGGGTAGGTAGGTTGTGTGTGTGTGTGTGTGTGTGTGTAATCTACATATATATCATTACGTTTTAGCTAACGTTACATCAAGTTCACATGTAAAAGACCTAACGTTAGTGCTTGCTAGCAGATCAAATTATGGATACCTGTAGCTACATTGAAAAAGTTGTTCGACTATAATCATGTTCGTTTGCACGTTATGCATTTTAATATTAAATTCCTGACTTGGCTAACGTTACTATCGCCTATCTTGTACAGTAATATTAAACCCTACGTCACCGATTTTCCAATGTTGTTGTTAATGCTAGATTAGGGGTAATGCTAGATAAATGCTGCATGCATCCCCATGGATTTACTATGGTTAATGTGTAAGGAATAATTGACGACAGGCCGTTGAATTATTATAAAAAAAATAATGCACAGCCGAGGTGGTAATGCGGTCATTTTTTTTTTTTTTTAGAGTTAGTAACGGAGGTTTGAGCCACTGATAGCAGACTAATGATAGGGACACACTTACGACTTGCTGAAACATTTGAAGACTGACGGTTTTCATCGACTGCAGCAGGTCTTAACAGGTCACCAACTGTGAACACACTGAATGCGCTGAACACGCGTTTGGGCTTGATCAGTCATAAGTATAAAATTACATTCATAACTGGCCTTAGAGTAAGTGTGTCCCCGGCTTTTATGCAGTTATTAATGCAGTTATTAGAGAGAGAGAGAGAGAGAGAGAGAGAGAGAGGAGAGAGAGAGAGAGGAGAGAGAGAGAGAGAGAGAGAGAGAGAGAGAGAGAGAGAGAGAAAAGCGAAAAGCATGTCCGTCAATATTATTATTTATGTATTAATTTAATTCGTTCATTCTTTTTTTCTATTATTGACAGTAGATAACCTAATAAATGAAACACACAAAGCCCTTTTAAGAAGTAGGCCTATCAATAATTATTTATTTGTTATATTATCTGGAATAATTACAAAAACCCGTGCAGCAGGACTATTAATTTATTTATATATTCAGTTTAATTTTCTATTTATTATAGATAGGACTATATACTTTATTTATTTAAATTAAACTACATGTGTCCATTGATTGTGAAGTTAGACATAGAAAATTGCAGATCAAGCGCATGGGGCTGCATGTTTTTTCTTTTTATAAAAATTGTATCCTATTTTCCGTTACTACAGTTAACTACGCACAGTGGAACTGTAATGCGGTCAAAGCCCCGTAGTATAACTATTGCCCTTGACTTTGCTTACTGTTGGTTATAGCTAGCAACATTGCGTCAAACATTACTTCTCATAACTTTTTTTCTCCATATCCGTGTCCTTGATTTTTTCATAGTAACGTTTTGTTTACGCGATCCTACTAAAAAATAGTTTTGCTATTTTTAACCTTTTATAAATCCTGCTAAATTTGCCTAAAACGCCTAAAAAAGGCCTAGCCAAATTAAATTGCATGCTGTTCTTGAACCATTTGGAGTATATACATGCTTTTGGTCTCTTTTGAAAGGTGACACTCGGAGGTTTGTTCCTAAACCATCAGAATGAATTACTGTAAGTCTGACTGGTATTGAGTAATATAACTTTGAACACACTGAAAAATGACCAGAAAAAAATCCGCCTACATTTGTTTTGTAAACAGATGCCTGCAGATAACTACAGCTGGGAGCTATTAGCTGGAAAACACAATGGGGTCACAGCATGAAGCCTTACCAAAACACAGTTTCAAATTTGATTATAATATCTTAGAAAATGAGTGTTTTACACATGTTTATCTAAGTGTATGTCTAGGCACTTCCCAAAAAAAGCCACTTGGAGACTCCAAATGACCCTTTGTGACCATAGACACACAAAATGCTGCCATTCTTGAATGCTTTACTCTACAGTCATAAAAGCAAGAAGAAGAAGTGCTAGATAGTTAAATAAGAGTTTATTGTTCAGAATTAAAAAATGAAATTGAAATTCCAAATTCGTCTCGGTGTATTTGATTTTCAGTATTTCATTATACTCTATGTGCCTATAGGGGTGGGCCGGGGATGGCAGGGGTTGGTGGCAATGTAAGTATCTGGGTATTTTCCGCAGGGCGAGGGCTTCGATTACCTCTCTCTTTTTTGACCATACATGTGTTTGCATCCCTGCACAGTGCATTCTGGTACATCACTTCCCCAAGTAAACAGTGCAACCGTACACAGCCATCCGCGTGATGTAAAAGAAAATGGGACTCATCGGACCAGGTGATCTTCTTCCACTGCTCCAAGGTCCAGTTCCGACGCTCACATGCCCATTGTAGGTGCTTTCGATGGTGGATGGGCTCTCTTGATTGGTCTGCACTCCTTAGCCCCATACTCAGCAGTGTGATTCACTTGTGTGTTGACACATTCCTCCCACAACCATCATTACAATTTTGTGTGACTTGTGCCACAGTAGAATTTTGTCGATCGTGTTTGACAGGATAGCCTTTGCTGCCCTCGTGCATCGATGAGCTTTGGGCGCCCCAACACCCTGTCACCGGTTTGTGGTGTCTCTCATCGGACACTGTTGGTAACCAAAGCCTTCCCATTTCAGATACTCTGACCCTGTCGCCTTGCCATAACAATTTGGCCATTGACTATTTTATCAAAATGTTCTCTTATGTTGCTAAAGGTGTATAGATCGTTTGAATGCAGGAATGCGATACTATACCTCCCTACCAGTGTGGCCCAAAAACAGCCGTTTTTCAGTGTAAATGTGTGAAACGGGACCAGATAGGCCACTCTGGGAGCAGCGCCACTGTTTGTGTGCATCATGTTTTTTTGTGTGTGTGTGAATGTGTGTTCATGGTAAGTAATTTTCCTCTTCATTTCAAGCCTTTCACCCCCTCAAACGTTCAATGAATGAAATCTTGTGGCAAATTATGCATTTTTTTCACCTCGTTGCCCCTCTTTGAGAGAGAGGGCTTATTGGTAAACGAATAATGAGAGTTTCAGCTCTTTGGTCCTTTCAATTCTTCACTTTAGACACCTGCACCTCTCGCTGTCCCTCTCCTTTCTCTTCCTCCATCTCTCTTTCTCTCTCCTCAAGTGCTCACTTTGTCCCGGGACGCGCCATTGTGCGATAGAGGGCCCTTGAGTGTAGTGGTCAATGACCCCCGCTCTCGGCAGAGTGGGCTCAACCACTGGCCCACACAAAACCACAGATTCTTTGAGAATATACCCAGCATTCCCCAGCTATTAGACTATGTGTGCTGGGGTATCTGTGTGTGAGACGAAACACACACACACGCGCTGATGTGAATCAGAAAGAGTTCAAGCACGCAGGTTTTCACCATGTTTTTGTGTCTTTGCTCAGTGTGTAATTCAGAATGAGACACTCCTCTTCATTCCCTTGATTTTTATGAGATAAAGAGAAGAACCTCGTACTCCCTGAGAGACGAGAGGGGGGAAACTGAATCTCTGGGTCAAAGAGCAATCGTGTGTGTGTGTTTGGCAATCAGCTATAGTTTGGGCACGTCATGAGTTAAATCTGACAAATCTTAGTTTGTGGACATTTAGGGATGTCCTCATTTGGAAAAAATCATAAATAATTGAAATAATTGTTTTTTTTGTATTAAAATGTGACAAGTTCACTTGGACACTTTGTTTTATTTTAAAAAGTAAGAATTTTACATATAAAGGATGTTTTATCAAGTGAATTAAGCAAATTTAATGGGCATAAATATTTCCTACCGACAATGAAACTATTTTGCATGATTATTTTTTTCATTTTATTTGTTTTATTTAAAATAAAATGAATCTGTTTATTTATTTTCATTATAACAGTGCAGGTTTCTGAAAAACTGGCGGTCAACAAAATTTGTATTTTTTTTTTTTTTATTTTTTCAATCATGTTTTTATTTTGGTAGAGGGTGTTAATGATGTTACTGGATGTCCCTTTTGGGGATTTTGTCTGATTTAGCTCACTTCTGGGGCACGTTTTTCCTCTAAGTATAGTTTGCTTAAGTAAACCCACATGCACACACACATTTCACTACTTTTTATTAATATATTTCTGTTTTATCAGATCATACGATCATAACAAACAACTCTGATGAACATTTAAGTATAACTATAGATCATAACAAAAGTCCTTTTTTCTCCAATAGTAGTGTTTGCAAGCAACTCTAATGTGCTTTTGTAAGTATGCGTGTGTGTGTGTGTGCGGGTGATTAGACTCTGTCTCTGGTAATATCTGTAATGGGCAGCAGCAGATGAAAGGCCTGCCTGTCACAATGATGTGAATCAAACTGGATTCATCTGGAAACTATAAGACTTTTCACTCATTATAACACACACACACCACACACACACACACACACACACACACACCACACACACAGGGTGTTGATGTGAGGGGGTGAGTGTTGAGCAGTCTTAGGAGCCGTGTGTGTGTTACCTGAATGCCGACCTGTTTCCTGTATGTCTATGTAAAAACATCTGTTCTCTCTTTGCGTATTCTTGCTACCTGTATGTGTTTTTAACTTTAAGAATGCACATCTGTTTTGTGTGTGTGTGTGTGTGTGTGTGTGTGTGTGTGTGTGTGTGTGTGTGTGTGTGTGTGTGTGTGTGTGTGTGTGTGTGTGTGTGTGTGTGTGTGTGTGTGTGTGTGTGTGTGTGTGTGTGTGTGTGTGTGTGTGTGTGTGTGTGTGTGTGTTAGTCTGCTACCTGTGTGTATGTGTGAATGAATGGACATCTGTTCCTTGTCTAATTGCTCCATTGTATTCAATAGATACTGAGCATTGTAGATAAACATTTGTAAAAAGCAAACATAATACGTACACGCTATGTTAATTTAGAAAACACACTTTCAAAGGTATTAGTTAGCTCAGGTGATTTAAAGGGATAGTTCACTCAAAAATCACTCAAATATTTACTTTATAAATATTATTTTTATATATGGTTTGGCAGCATATCCCCACTATTTGGGTAATTTTAAATTTATAAACCATTTTTTTTAAACAAGTTTTACTTTTTATTTTCCACTGTTAAAACTACTGCTGTCAATAGAATAAAATAACTGATTAATGTCATGATTTCTGACCGGTTTTAGAAAGCAAACCAAAACAGTAATTATATAAACATTTGTGTTAAAATGATTACCAATTTCATATTTTTCAATTTCTAATTTATTATGAATATAAGAAATGCATTTTTTTTTTCACAGACCTCTGGGGAACATTTCTGACCTAGCTTTATCAAATAGTTTTTTCATTTGACAATCTGTGAAGAAAAACTGTTGCTTTGACAGGCCCTGGGTTATTTATAGATGTATGATGTGACTGTAATGAGTCAGTCAAGTGTTGTGTGGCGTGGAATTTGTCCAGTTTGTTTTTCTTTGCTATTTTTCTTCGTTACTGCACAGATAATCATCTAGCGCTCGGCACCACCTCTTCCAGACAATGATGCGGCCATGCCATACCAAACCAGTGTGCGTGTGTGTACTCTGAATGTATATTATCTCTCCAAACACTCTTTGGACAGTGCATTAAATGTGTTTGAGTTGGCTGGAGGCCTCTTTCCGTGCGATAACAGTCCGCCGTTAGCGTCCGACGAAGAAAAGGAGCAGTAACTGTTTTGGGGTGCGGTCGTGTCAGTCACCATGACGATACCAAAATCAACCTGTCAGCCCGTCGGGACTGCCAGAGATGGGAGTGATATATAAAACGTGTGTGTGTGTGTTATCCTGTATTTGTTGACAGATCTTCACACCCTGTTGATTAGCATCTTGAAACTTTCGTAGTGTTAGAGTGCTAATGTGTTAGCACATCAACTAAAGCTACACCCAACCCCACCGGAGAGGGAGGAACGTGCCCCTTCACTCAATATCTGTCCCAGACAGGCCAGTGGTTTTGCCAGGCTCGGAAGCTACAGTGCCAGGACAAATTCAGACACGGCAGAGCGACAGATGTTAGTTCAGTGGGTTAACAACTTGATGCATCCAGTTCATTAGGACGGATTGAAATCTTTCCAAGCAATATAATATTCTTATATTCAAATAAGTGTCACATGATCCTTCAGAAATCAATCTAAGCAGTTGAATCATTTGACAGTTAAATCCCCATCATAAATCCCCGTCAAGACTGATTTTACAAATGATTCAGATAGAAATATGTTTACAGTATATCTCATTTTTAGCATGTACTCAAAATGTGTGTGTGTGTAAGATGGAGGTGGTTCAGCAGACACTCAGTGGCGATGCCAGCGGGCGGAGTCGGGGTGTTTGGGGCGCCACAATGTGGCTGTCAGTCTGCGGGACATCACACACTCACAACTCTCTCTCTCACACACATACACACACTCTCTCACAGTCTTCAGGACGTCCCACAGGAGAGGAGCGAGAGAGGTGCGAGTGCTGCCCCCGTCTAACCCAAACCATCCATCATACTGACACGGTCTGAGAGCGGTGCGGGCCTGGGAAAGCCAGCGGCCAGCAGGCAGCAACACACACGCATGCCAGACCAGAGAAGTCCATGCCAGCTGCACATGTTCGCACTGGCCTCCGTCACACACACACACACTGAAGTGTGTATGCTTGTGTTTAGTATTGGCTAGAGCATCTAAACTTCCATCTGAGGCTCAAATGTGACCTGCAAATGAGCTTTCTGCTCAAACGTGCTGTGCAAACATGGACTGAGGCACATTTCAAGAGTTTGGGCTTTAATACACACCTGTTCACCTGCTTATGCCTGAGATCAGATAGAATTTGGTTTATTTAATGAATGTTCTGTGTTCGGTAAGCTCAATGACAGCGTCTTTGCTTGCTGGGAGAAATTTTGACTCATCCCTTGAATGAAAGTTTATGGGACAAGGCAAAAAATGTGATGAGTTTTTGTTAAAGTACTTGTAATAATTCATCCATACAAAGATGTGTGTTATTTCAGCTAAAACTTTAATCTTAATGGTATTTTTAGCCGTGAAACTACTGTTTTAGGCCAAACGGAATCCATATGATTCTGCGCATGAACAGAATAATCTGGCATTTTGCATGTAATAGATATTAGGGTTCCCAGCTTTACATGGTGATGACAGAAGATGCTGAATATAAGTTAACATAAACATAGTTAATACGTTTTTTTTAAATCTCATAATACTGTAAAACAAAAGTTGTTGCCTTAAATTAACTACAATCAACTTAGATGTGCAAGTCATTTCAACTTAAACTACATTAAAATGACTAAAAAAATTAGTTGAATCTCGTAGAACTAAAAAAAAGTTGAAAATTGCTCATTTGTTTACATATGAAACATATTACATGTTTACTTTCAAATAGGTTTATATTTAAATGTTTATTTCGGAGAAGTTCCTTGCACCATAGACCTCCATTAAGGCACACTGAGTCCAAAATTCGCGTCCGAAATTTTCACACGTTAAAAAATAAATTCGACTTCACGTTATGTCAATCACGCTTGCAAACCGCCTCCGAAACTTTCGTCCGTCATAAAAAAAATCGAATCGGGTTCGATTTTCTGTGTTTTTCGCATCCGTAGCAAGCAGTTTGAATGGGGTTTTGACAATTCAGAGCCACCGAATCACGAATAAGAAAAAACTCAGTGTGCAACGGCCTTTACAATTACATTACTGTAAATGCAATTGTTGTATTTTTTAATCGTATTTCATCAATATAAGAACAATTATAACAAGTAGGCTATATGATTTTTTTAACATTAGTCCTGTGTTAACATGTATAATGTTAAAGTTATGTACTTATACTTTAGAAAAAGTGTGTATTTACCGTCCTGTTTAGCGCTTTGCCCCATAGACTTCCACTACAATTTCTTTGCAGAAAATGCTATTTTCTTTTTTTTTTTCATCAGGATGAGAACAGGTGGCGTGGCAGTATTTTTTTTTTTTTTATTTTTTTTTTAATTAATGTCAAGACACTGAGGTGACAAATAGCAGCTTTATATATATATATATATATATATATATATATATATATATATATATATATATTTAAAATTGAAAATTAAGAATATTAAAGAGAAATAAGGATGCATTTTTGGAAAATGCAAAATTGTTTCTGTATGAATAAATAAACAATATTTTACTGTCAATTTCTACAATTCTAGAGGAGACAAACACATGCGTACACACTGTGCAGTTCATGTGGAAGTGATTTTGGGTAATAGGTCAAAGGTCATCTGCATTCAAACTGAGGATATCACCTCCAGACATATATAACACACTCTGATGGAGGCACGTGTGAAAGAATGTCTGTGGCTTTCTGACCTTTTGAGATTCTGTTCTGGCCTATTAGTAAACAGGAAATAATTAACGCTGTGAACAATAAGACGATATGGACAAACTCTAGCAGTTTGCTTTGCTTTGGCCTGTCTACATTGTGGCGCCTGCGAGTGTGTGTGCGATAGAGACGGAGAGAGAGAGACGGAGACGACTCCTCCTCCTCATTAGAGTCCTCTCTGTGTGATCAGGAAGTGAGTTAAAGTCGGCATTAATCTGTCACTGTGGCCAGACCATCCTTGCCAGGGCAACTGTTTCCTCAGATAAACCCTGCGGGCCGTGGAGATCAGTGTGGTGACAGGTGCTGATTGGGCAGGAGCGAGAGGAAGCCCCTCAGACAGTCCTGTCAGTGGAGGAGCAGAGAGGTCAGGAGAGTTTGAGACGTCTCGTCCTCTAATAAATGCACTTGTTGGCATTGAAGTGTGTGTTGTGGCCTGTATAGCTGAGAAAGCTTTATGCACTGCAGTTCAAAAGTTTCTCAGCATCATTACTCCTGTCTTCAGTGTCACATGATCCTTCAGAGATCACTCTAATATGATGATTTTCTGATGATTAATATGAACATTTCTTATTATTATCAATGCTGAAAACAGTTGTTCAATACTGAAAACAAATTATTGATGCAATTAGCATTTATAAGTACACTGTCAAAAAAAGTTGCTGCCTTAAATTCTTAAGTATAATCAACTTGGATGTTTAAGTAATTTCAACTTAAATTACATTAAACTGACTACAAAAAAATTACAAAAAATGAGTTGAGTCGTGTACAACTTAAAAAGCAGTTAAAAAAATCGCTTAACTTATTTTGTTGAGTTACAGCAATGTAAAAACATATGTTGTCATAACTTAATGATCATATCATTTTTACAGTGTAGTGTTGACAGTCTTAGCTGTATGTTTATGTGTGTTTTTGAAGTTTAATAAAATAAAAGTCATCTATAGGAAATGGGAACACCCATCATTCACAAAGTATTGCATATTCATTTCCCCTTGTGTGTTTGTTTTGGCTAATTTGATTAAGCTTTCAGCGACGAATATAAATGAAGGATTTGTATTTTACAGTTTAAATCCGTTCCACAGAAATTGGCAGATTTTTTCCCCCTCAAAATCAACACAGAAAATGCTGTAAAAGCATTGATGAAACTTGAAGATTCTCTCAGATGTTAAACTTCCTTAGGAGAAGTAAAAGAGAAACGACTATGGCCATTTGACATACAGCAAGAATGCAGATTGAGACTATTTTGTGCGAGACATTGTCGAGATCCCTTCGGAAGCTCTCAACGAGACACACTTGAGATTTACAGGGGTGTATTTCTCAGGAGGAAAGTCCGAAGTAAATCTCTCCGCTTAATCCGGCAGAGACACAATCGAGACATGAAAAAGATCTCATTTGTGTTTTTTCTCGCATGAACGAAAGCAGTGGCCGAAAGAAGACATGGATGGGTGACTTGATGAATAGGTAGGCCTATTACTCCTCGCAACAACTTACTTGTCGGGGCCGTCGGTTCAACAACTTTTCCCATAATCCTTCAAGGCAAACAAACGAGTGTGTTCGTCGGCTGCTAAAGAAAGATAGGGAGGAGAGCAGAGAGAGAGAGAAAGAGTAACAGCAGGGTCCAATTCCTCCACTCAAGTGCTCCTCTCATGCAGTAGGTCTGATTAGACTCTCGCCCCCCGCCAGTTTGCCGGCAGGAACACGGCGAGCGGGACTAACTTCAAATAGGGCCGGCTCGCTCGGCCCAAATAAAACCTGACTGCTCCCCTCCCCTCCCTCTGCGTCGCTCCTAATGGACAGGGTTTAATCTCCCTTTCTCCTTTCGGATATTTGAAGATTTCCTCCTGCCGCGGCCTGGCCGACGCAGAAACGAATTCTTCTCGCTTTGTTGATTAAAACCGGCCGCGCTCCACCACCGCTTATCGGCCGGCGACGAGCCGCTCTTTTTAATTAAAACCAAGACAGCGCAAGTGTGCAATTAACAGCTGGTAATTACGCCGGGTCTCTGAAGTGCGCCTGCGCCGCCTCCGTTTCACTCGCGCGACGGACAAGTGGCTTTTTGATCTCTAAATGAGTGAACCCTTGTAATATTTGTTTTGTGGCAGATTCGGTGGGTTAATTGTGGCCTGTGGTGGCCCTCGCGCGCATGATTGATGTACCACCGGAGAAAAAGGGACATTAAAACTGTAATAGTCTATCAGGATATGCAAATCGCACCTTCATGTTAACAAGCGGGCAGGAGCTGAAGGAAGTGTTTAATGTACGGGAAAAACAATCAGCCACTCTGCCTCGAACTGATTAGTCCATATGAATTTGAAAGTTTAATTAAGTGCCTCTAATACACAGCGTTTTGGAGAGTGACACATAACATTAAACCATTTGATGCTTAATTTTGTATCGTCTATTCTTTGTTGTTGTTTTAATTGCAGGCTCACAGGGTTTGAAATTCGCATCCGTTCGCGGGCGGCGAGAGTGTCAAGCTACGTGGAGCTCTATCCCAAAGGGGGGCGACAGCCGTTGAATTCATTTGAAAAACCTTCGACTAATCGGCGGTGAAAATATTTCATGAGAAGCGTGCTCTTTCACAGCATCAAGCAGAACACTTGTTTGGCTTTAATTAGTATTGATTTCCATCTCTGAACACGGGCTTGCGAGTTGCTGTTTGTTTGTTTCTTTTTCTTTTTTTTCTTTTTTTGCCCTTTATCCGCATTCCATCAGTGTGAGAACAATTGGCGCCATTTTCTCCTGAACAAATGTCAGCTGTATAACAGTTCTCAGCTGGACTTGAACTATTTCTTGGCTATTTATAAACTAATTTTAAATAAATAAAAATATATATATATATATATATATATATATATATATATATATATATATATATATATATATATATATATATATATAACAAAAAATGTTTCAGAAATACTAGCATTTTTCTGATTATTTAAATAAAACTGAGTCTGCTTTTTTGCTCTTAAATTAAAAAAAGGAGAGAAAAAGTATTTTGGTATAATTTTCTCCTCTTTAAACTTTTCCATCTGCTTATCAGACATTTTAGAAAATTGCACTCTAAAAAATCCTGGGTTGTTTTAACCTAAATTTTGGTCAAATATGGACAAACCCAGCCACTGGGTTACATTTTTTTATTACATTTTTAACCCAATGTTTGGTTTGTCCATATTTGACCCAAAATTGGTTAAAACAAGCCAGCATTTTTTAGAGTGTGCCTTTTCTATTTACCTGAAATGCCCGAATGCCAATATCAGATATTTGAAGGTAATCATTAGTTGTTGTTTTTTATATATGTATTAATGTATTTAGAATGTTATTGATTTTAATATATAATTGAATTTAAATAATTTAAGTAATGCAATTAAGGGGAAACAGATTAATATTATATTGTTTTATTTATTTATTAATATTATTATTATCATTATTCAATTATCATAAAAGGTTTTGAAATAATAAACATCATAAGATTAATGTGCCATCTCCCATCTGAAAAGTCTTACCTTTTAAAACCCATAAAATCTCTCTCTCTCTCTCTCTCTCTCTCTCTCTCTCTCTCTCTCTCTCTCTCTCTCTCTCTCTCTCTCTCTCTCTCTCTCTTTTCACACTTTGTAAAACAATGTTTTCAATTAGATTTTTTCGTCTCTAAACAAGCCCTGCATATATGATGTGACGGGTATAAACGAGCACCTGTGAGCGGCTTTAAGGAAATCTCTGTTCACCCGTGAGCTTCATTAGGAGTGAGTTATGAACGCGAGCTGTTTTCCGCAGGTGTGTCTGACAGAACCCAGTCTCGTGGCACCAGGAGTCCGACGGGACGTAATAGAGTCATAACGTGACGGCTCTGAGCGGGTTTCATATCAGGATTGATTAGTGCACGAAAAGTCATGCAATGAAAACGTTATGAATGTTGCATGTATGAATTCCAACTCTTAATTTGAGGATAATTATTAGAGACGGCAGCAAAAAATAATGCTAAAATAAAGTTTTATTGGAATGCAGCAATACAGCCCACACAAATGCAGTTTTGGTAGAAGTGTTCAACAATTACAGCTCGCTAGATTTGATCTGAAGGCAGTCTGGGTTTAAAAACGTCTCTGTTCCTAATCACAAATCCACCTTTTCAAACAGAATAAAGGCAGAATGAAACAGGACCGATGCAGTCAGACCTCATGCAAGCCTTAGAGTTTCAATCCAGCGCTTCATAGAGAAATAAACAGCTTCTTGGACATGTGCGTGCTACAGTGTGTGCGTATTAGTTGAAGTGCATTACATTTCTGTTCTGGTGTGTGTGTGTGTGTGTACGCTGGCCATTATGGCTGGGTTTAAAACAGAATGTCACTCGTTACAATCGGGCATGTGGCTTTGCTTAGGGAGCCTGTTCTCTCCAATTAGAAACTGACGAGAGAGACTGAGGCAGGGACAGGGGCCAAACACACAACATGGAAAGAAACTGGAAGCCGTGTGTGTGTGAGTGTGTGTGTGTGTGTGTGAGTAGGAGGAGAGAGAGAGGAGAGAGAGAGAAGAGAGAGAGAGAGAGAGAAGAAGAATTGATTCTGTGTTTGTGCATGTGGTCACTTCTCATGAAGAATGCATTAGGACGTTTCGCATGTGGGCCGTCAGTCCATAAGGTCGTGTCGTGTTTCTGTGGCGGATTAATAGAGGCTTCTGTATGTCATGTTCTTGTCGTTTACTCAAATCTCTCTTAATTTACCCATCAATCTATCCGTTACACTTCCTTGGTCATCATCATCCATCCAATGATGTTACCAGAGATGGAGACCGTAACGTTTTTATTGTTTATCAGATGTTAAAAAAGTTTTAATAAGATATTGTTCCTCTATGTTTTTGCATGTGGACTTCGCTATTCTCGTAGACAGTTTTTTTGTTGTTGGTACAGTTTGGTTCAGTTCATTTGGTTTTGATAACGGACCAGCAAATCATGTTTTGTTCCTCGCACAAAGCTATCATATAGTTTCTGAAGACTTGTAATATAGCACACAAGTCTATAGAATATGGCCATCTGTCTATCCATCCGTCCATCTCTTCTGGAGATGTCATGGCTTTGCGTTTAAGTAGTTTAGAAAGGTATTTTTAAAAATACGCACATTTTCCCATGAGTCGAGAACATTGAATTTAATGGTTTTCTGATTTAAAATGACCTTACTAAACGTGTAGATCTTTCTTACTCATTCCTCAAACATGGTGTCGGTGTTACATGACTGACTGGCAGCGTTTAGAATCGAGGCAGCAGTTCCACATTTGTGTTTCATTGCACTGAAATACAGTCCCAGTATAACAGCGAGACATGTCGAGTCCAAACTCAAGCTGATTTTGGTGCGCTGTGTTATGATGGAAACACTATTTGAATCCATTAATCTCTAAAGAGAACTTCCATCATCCTGGTGTGTGTGGTGTGTTGTGTGGTGTGTGTGTGTGTGTGTGTGTGTGTGTGTGTGTGTGTGTGTGTGTGTGTGTGTGGTGTTTTTGTGTGTGTGTGTGTGTGTGTGGTGTGTGTGTGTGTGTGTGTGTGTGTGTGTTGTGTGTGTGTTGGAGGTGGGGAGCTACATGAAGGCCTCTATAGGAATGAATGAGGGGTATTTGGGGTTTTTAATGAGGGTTTATAGGGAGTTGGACCCACGGAGAGAGAGAGAGAGAGAAGAGAGAGAGAGAGAGAGCGCACTCACTCAAATGGAAGCCCGCAGTCATCTGGAACTCCACACGCCACACAAGGAATATCACAAAACCTTTAAAAAGCAAGACACAAGGACTCAGGATGTGTGCGACAATAAGAAAATGAGATTGAGGGAAAAACTCATTGTCTATGTTCATAATGGAATACTAGCATACTGAATACTGAATAGTATACTATAAGCATTTTATACACTTTTTATAAATGTTTCAGACAATAGTACATGTTAAATTGTTGTCTCATGACATTGCATGTTTAATTAAACAAGTGACATCTAGTTATCGTCTTATAAAATAAAAAAAAAGTTAACTTTAGTTAAATTATTAATTTTATTAATTACTATTAAATAAATTAATAAATATTAATAATAAATATATTATAAACAACTCATAATTTTAAGTTTAATTTTGTAGCGACGCACCGATATGAACATTTCTTAAGATTTGGTATTTCAACCAAATTATGAGTCAACAAAGACATTCAGTATCACATCTTTACACTAGAAATAGAAGGTCAAGTCAAGCACATTGCATTGTGGGATGCTGTATTCTTGGCAGCGCTACTTTTCTTTTTGCATACTTGTTATTTTTGCAAATGTAGTAGTTCCTTACATGCTCCTCTATTGTAAGTTGCTTTGGATAAAAGCATCTAAATGCATAAATGTAAATGTAGAGCCCGTTCTCATCCTTTGGCGTCATATAGGTGACGCCATATGACATTTCGTCGAAATCCGACGCACATGGCATCCTTTAACGTCAATATGAGACGCAGAACCCAAGGCGTCATACAGGTGACTGGCATCCTTTAGCGTAAATATGAGACGCAGACCCTACCCCAGACCTAAACCTATTCATAACAGTGCGTGTTATATTGACGCTAAACGGTGCCATGTGCGTAGCATTTCGACGAAATGTCATATGGCGTGACCTATATGACTCCAAAGGATGAGAATGTGTTGAAATGTACTAGTCCTTCTTTATATTCTAAACACTCCTGAGCAAAAACATATTTTATAAAAACATATATAAAATATGTAGTGATCTTTTAATTGTCTTAACCATTTTGATCACAAATCACTAGTCAGGAAATTAGCAAGAATAGCACAAATAATGTAGATAAAGTATCTTAGCACGGAATAGCCTTCCCCAACAAGAAGAGTCAGTGATCCTCTCACTGTTTGTTGATGGCTTCATACAGTTCATGAGCAGTTGAAAAATGTCTGCCAGTTCATTTGAGTTAAATGTGAGACCAAATATTCACTATAGGGTTCAAATTTGGACCAAAACATGAGCCTGATGGACTTGTGCTCAAGACACTTCATGGTTGTCTTTGCAATTTGGGCAGGAGCATTGTCTTGATGAAAAATAACATCTGATCATTCCTCTTTAGATTTCAACTTTTCATGGGAAGCAAGTAAGCCATTCTGCATTATTGTCCAAAGCTCACCAATACCAGCAGCTAAAAAGCCTCCCCACACAACGACACCTCTTCCTCCATGCTTCACTATGGCAGAGATGCATTTATTATTGGAATTCTCCGCAGATTTTTTAGGGAAACGCTGCTCTGGAGAATCCCGGGCAACTCGTTTTTCATTGTGAATCATCGCTCCACACACATCTTTCCATAATCTGCCAAAAACTTAATTTTGTCTTTTATGTTTTTCTGAGACAGCAATGGCTTTTTACGTAGTGCATTTGCTTAAATTTTCATTATTTCCTCACCAATAATTTGTGGTTAAGACAACTAAAGGCTTAGTGTTTAGCCGTTTTAGGCATGGCCCTTTTTTCCCTTTTTTGCCCAGAAGTGTACATATATAAATTTTACATAGCCTGTGTGCACACATACTACATACTACGACAAAGAGGGTGAAGGTGAGGGCGAGTCAGTTAGATCCTGCTGCTTTTGCCCCATTGTGAGATATAAACAAAGCTAGTTTTGATAACCTTTGACCTTTCTGTATATGAGTCCGGCAGAGTAGACAAAAACCCCAAGCAGCTGCTCTCGAGAGGCTGGAAGAGCAGGAAACCTGAGGAAAAAAGAAAAGAAATTGAGTGAATGAGGGAGAAAAGGCACTAATTAAAGTGTTAATTAAATGAAGCTTTCTGCCCTCAGGCTTTCCATTCGCCTCTGTGTACACACACACACACACACACACACACACACACACACACACACACACACACACACACACAAGAAAGAGAAGGAAACTGCCACTGTTAGAAACGTAGGTGTTGTTAATGAAATTTTTGACAGCAGACAAAGCTATAAAGCTGTAACATGAACTGCCGAGGTCAAACAAATCAGTTTATATTTCCAAAGTGCTTCAATATAAACACATTAGCGTTGTGTGATTAACCCAAGTATTTGGTCTTAACAGGATTTTAATGAATTTAGGATGGTAAAAGTTCATCTTACAATAACGCCGTGCTTGTTCTTGTCGAGCATTGTTTATTTTGAATCGTTCTACCCTGTTTTAAAAAAAAAATGACTATTTGAATAGATCCAGACTCCTTCTGTACCAAAGTGTAGCTTTTAGTCACTCCGAAATCAGGCGTTCCTTATCCATGGTCTGGATAATGGACATGCATAACAATCCAGGCCAGTGATAGCAACTGTCTGCTGTTGCAATGAAAACACAGGTACTTAGTTAAAGCGTATTGTGATAGTTGGGTAATCATGTGTCCTTTTTAGCTAACATTACAAAGCAAACAAGCTAGTTTGATAAAGCCAGTCCACAGCTAAAATAGCCTAAGAATAACTTTAAGAAAAGATACTCAGAAAGTGGCGTATGCCGAAATGAAATTACAATGCTACCGTTAGCTTAGCAGGGGTACAGTTGTAAACGCTAGCAGGGCTGCTTAGTTTTTACAGGTGTAGGCTATAATTAGCAAAGTGAGAATCATTTACAGTGTCTCAACAAACTTTTGTAAAACAGTAGTAATGTAGGAAATTTGTCTTAGTGATGTATTTTATTTGCTTTGAAGTGAATGTTTAGCACTAAAATAAATGTGTAAATCTCACTGCGAGCTGCCAATTTAGTTTGAAGTCATGAATCCACATCTAACAAACTATGTAGTAAACATCGCACATTCTGTCTTTTGTAGCGTCTTGCTCAGGATGTGACACTTAAGTTAAAAGAAGTTCAGCTTTTAAAAAACATAGGATAAGATAAGATTGGGTTTATTGTCCCGAAGAAAATTTGTCTTGAACACATACAATACAATACATGTCTCTAGACCTTACTTTTATCACTCCACTGCCCAGTGTCTCACATTTGTAAATGCACTTGTTGTGCATTTACAACTTGTTGTTACATTTTCAGATTATGCAATTCTTCTCTCAAATGTAGTTTGTTTGTTCTACTAGCAATGTGTGAAATGCTAACACTGATTTTTTTTTTTAACATACTGCAAGAACATTTGTTTGACTAAGAGGAATACCCTGTTCAGACTTTGCGAGTTAAAATGCAGCAAACACTCTTAAAAAGTATGGCTCTTTATTGTCATCTATGGTTCCATAAGGAACCTTTAACATCCATGGAACCTTTCCATTGCACAAAAGGTCTTTTTTAGTGGAAAGACATTCTTTAGTTTAGATTAATAAAATGTGCTTAGCATTAAGTAAAATAATGGTTCTTTTAAGAACTGATTAGTTTCTTTGAGGAACCCAGAATGGTGCTTCTATTACCCCTTTTCCTCCAAAGCATTTTGAGAGCCGGTTCGGAGCTGGTGCCTACTCGCGAACCAGTTCTTTGTGTTTCGACAGCCAAAGAACAAGTTCTCGGCCAGGAAAATTGGTTCCAAAGCGGCACCAACTCTTTGCTGGACTAGAACAGTTATTTTACCGCATCATGCTTACGTCGGGAGCTAGGGACGGGGTTTAGAACACAAATGTGTCCTAAACGTCTTCTTCTGGCCCCAATATAGCATCGCAAAGCCAGGAGAAACATTTGCAGAAAGAAGATGTAGTCCGCAATTGTAATTGTTGTGCTTGAAGTTGGCGCAAGCGTTTCTAGCTAAGACATATGGCGACGTACACAGTGACGTAACGACGTAGTTCGCTGGGCTCTCTAGTCAGTGGAAAAATAAACAGGGTCTGAGAAGGTTCGCAAGTTGAACTAAGTTTGAACCAGCACCAGTTCTTTTTTGGTGGAAAAGGGGTATCCGGCATCTCAGCGAAAACCAACTTTTGGAACCTTTATGTCATAGAGTTTAAGGTTTAACAATGCAGGTCACATTCTAAAACAGTTTTAGCAACTCAGTTTTGAATTATTTAATTTGACACAAATGGACCAGAAGAAACAATGTACTTCCGCATCAGCCAGAATCACTTAAAGTTGTACAATCATTGGTCATTTATACATGTATACATATTTGATTGCTAGCGTTTTCTTATGATTGTTTACTAGGTCGCTCTTAGCCAGTGGTGAATCTCTGGTTGTCGTACCACTAGTGTTGACCTGCAAAGGCAAGATGGGTGATTTGGACACAAACATCATTAAGCTTCCATTTAAATCTGCGAGACAAAACGATCTGCCACAAAGACCCCTGGGAAAAGTAGTCCCCATTTTATGGCCCTGTTGAGAAAACTCCTCTTCCTTGATTGTGGAGAGAGTGGGTGTGTGTGTGCTTTCCCTGAGATGAGATGGATAAAAGTGCGGATTGAAGATGAAGTGTGTACACAGCATCAGTGTGTGTGTGTGTGGTGTGCGCGCGCGTATTCCCTTCTATCTCCTGGACAGAGACAAAGGGCAGAGGCGAATGAGAAATGAAATGTGTTCTTACACACATTACGCGCGCGTTGGCCGAGTGATGTTCGGCGAGCCAGCGTGGAGATGTGTCTGTGTGTCAGATGCCAGAGTCAAGGGAGCAGGGCCATTTGTCATGCGGGGGGTTTGATTATGTGCGAGATCCCTCTCGCCGGGGCCGTGTGATCAGTGTTGACCCTCTCTGACAGACACTCCCCCTTCATTATGTCACCACGGCTCAGGTGTCACAGCGGCCACACTCTAACTGTCTCTCTGACAGCAGCACACACTCACCTCATCGCTCTTCTGCTGTCTTACTCAGTGTGTGTGTGGGGTGAAGCCTGATTTCTGAGTGTGTTTCTTTTGAAAACAGGTTTGGATTACTTAAAAAATGGATTACATTACATGATTACTTTTTATATAAAGTAATGATTCTTTTGCGTTACGTTTCTGTCATGAGAAAGGTTCTTTTTTTGGCAGGCAATTTTTATTTCATTGGATGTCTAACATTGTTTGGATTTAAAGATTTTAGAAATGCGGTCTGGTAAATCGTTTTGTTGATTATTATGCGAGCGATCAAACTTTCTCACGGTTTGACTATGTAGGCGTACGTGAATATGTTATGGGAATGGACAAGGTATTCGATTTGTATTTCCAAGGAAATAAACTAAATAAAAAGAAACGTAATGTGTGTTACAAAACTTGGAGAATTTGTCTTTGAAAGAAGTCTTTTATGATCACCAAGGCTGCATTTATTTGATATTTGATATTATTACAATTTGAAATAACTGTTTTTCTATTTGAATACATTTTAAAATGTAATTTATTCCTTTGGTCAAAGCTGTATTTTCAGCATCATTACTCTCATCAGTCTTCAGCGTCACTTGATCCTTCAGAAATCATTCTATGATGGTTTGCTGCTCAAGAAACATTTCTCATTATTACCAATGTTGCATACAGTTGTGCTGCTTAATATTTTTGTGGAAACTGTGATAGTTTTTATTCTTTATGTCTTAATTAAAATCTAAACAATATATTTTTTTGATATAGGTTTAGAGTGTAGTAATTATAACTCGCTTCATTTAAGAACAAAGTGAAGTTACTACCATAATCTAAAAACAAATGTGTGTTTCTGAAGCAGTCATGCATTTTTTTTTTCCTCTACAAGAACATCTATTAATTTTCATGTGTATAAATTGGCAGGGATATTAGCCGGTCACAGCATATGCTCAGAGCTCATTGTCTGTCAATAGCCTGTAATTTTTCAATTAGCTCTCATTAGAAGGCAAGGCTGTTGAAATCCCAACGTGTGTGTGTGTGTGTGTGCGTTTTGTGTGTGGTGTGTGTGGTGTGTGTTGTGTGTGTGTGTGTGTGTGTGTGTGTGTGTGTGTGTGTGTGTGTGTGTGTGTGTGTGTGTGTGTGTGTGTGTGTGTGTGTGTGTGTGGTGTGTGTGTGTGTGTGTGTGTGTGTGTGTGTGTGTGTGTGTGTATGATTAGTGTGAAGGGAGAGCAGAGGTGACAGAATTCCTCCTCAAATATTTTGTCTTCATTTTTCTGGCACAAGGTCTCTAATTACAGAGCACTACTTCATTACGGGCGCCTTCATGTTTTATGCATTCTGTTCATTTAGAGCCTTATTAACAAGACTGCGGCCAGCAGCCGGCCCCTCACCATCCGCGTGTGTGTGTGTGCGCGCGCAAGCTAGAACATGTCACCATTTTGTGCAAAGGACTTTAAAAAGTAAAAGTGTAATAAAACAAATCTAAAAGTTTGTTTAGCCACACAATTTTTATATTTCTAGGTGTAAAAATCAACATAAAATCAAAAATTATCCTCAATACTTTTCTTAATTATCAACCATACATCATAATAAATGAAAATAGTCATGATTTACTCACCCTCACGCCATTCTAAACTTGTATGATTTTCTTTCTTCTGTGAAAAGCAAATAATATATATTTGTGAAGAATGTTGAAAACTGTTTTGATCCAAGTCAAAACAGCTTTGGACCCCATTGACTTACATTTGTATTTTTCAAAATATTTTAATTTTATGAAAATCATAGAGATTCGGAACAACATGAGGATGAGTAAATGATGACCAAATTCATTTTTGGGTGAACTGATGAAGATTGTAAGGAATGTTAAAAAAAAAACGTATACCAACAAAAAAAGTCATTTAGAATTAAAAGCGTTTGCCAAATGCATAAACGTAAATGTATATCAAAATGGACCCTCAATGAAAAAAAAATGTTTTAATACAAAATATGATATTGATTTAACTAGGGATGCACCAATATGAAAATTTTTGCCAATATCGATAACCGATCATTCTTTATTTAAACCAGAAAACGATATATTGGCCAATAAATCTATAAATTTTATTGATTACAAAACTGATACCATAAATGTCTCACCATTAAAAGACATGTCCAGAGCATTTCAACATAAATAAAAAGTATAAAGTACATTAGCATATTTTGAACCAGTGTAAGTTTTAAAATAAATTTTACACTCCTATGGCCAACTTTCTGTTCCAAAAACAAAATTCTAAGCATATTTCATCTGAAGCATCTCAGCTAAAGGAAATAATCCATTATTTATTGGCGATAAGATATCGGACAAATCTTTTTATTGGACCGATAACGATAACATTAAAAATGAGCATATCAGCCAATACCGATATTGTGGCCGATATATCGTGCTGCATCCCTAGATTAAACAGTTAGTTTCATAACTTTACCATGGTCGTGTTGAGTTTTGGGGTGGGGGGTTCACTGGTGCTCATAAAGGCAGTTTGGCCATTAGATGGTGGTGGAGTGGTCTACCGTTACATTGATAGAGGGAGTAGAAAAGGGCAAAAGGGGCAGATACGGAAGTAAAAAGAGTTGGGGTGCTAAGAGAGGGTCATACGTGTGTGTGTGTGTGTGTGTGTGTGTGTGTGTGTGTGTGTGTGTGTGTGTGTGTGTGTGTGTGTGTGTGTGTGTGTGTGTGTGTGTGTGTGTGTGTGTGTGTGTGTGTGTGTGTGTGAGTGAGAGAGAATGGGGACCTTCCTGCGCTGAATCAAGCCCATCTGCATCCAGCATTGAGACTGATGAGCCCAATTTGGCAGCCCGCACTTCTACACTGAGATTGATGGAGGAAGAGCGAGCGCGAGCGAACGGAGTGAAAGAGCAAGGGCGTGAAACGGCAGAGAGATGAGGAGAAATGAAAGACAGAGGTGAGCGACAGAGTCCAAAAGAGAGAGAGAGAGAGAGAGAGATGAAACGCTCGGCCACCCCCTCCCCACCTTAGCCGTCGGCGACCCTGTTCCTGTGGGGTGAATAAAAGCTAATAGGCTAACGCTAGCGGCCCTGACTGCTGATGCTGATGGATGTGGGCGTGTCAGCCGCGTGCGAGCGATGGCTCTTTGATAAGACTTATCATCCACCTCACTCCATAAATATTTTATCAAGCGTAATGGAAATTGTCAAATCAATCTAATTGTGTAATACATTACTGGGACATCAAAATTAAACAAAGCACATATGCTATCATTTGGCTTTATGATCGGGCAGCCGGGTAGACGCCCCGCAGGGGCCCCGTGAGGCCCCGGGGCTGGCAGCACCGATGCTGGAAATATGTCTCCCCGGCGATGGCCGTCACCCTTGCGATGCGCACTCCATCACAGGATCAATTTCTCAAATGTGGACAACTGTGCCGTGTAATCAGGATATGGCCGGATGGCGTCGGGCCACAGTGTGTGTGTGTGTGTGTGTGTGTCTGTCTATCCTATACCTGCCTCTGCTTTTCTCACCTTACCAAAATGATTAAAGAATAACTACCGGGGATTTTTGTCTTTGTCACGTCATGACAGTGCTTAATGGTTTGTGTATGTGTGTGTCTAAGACTGTATCGCTGTGATTCATCAAAGCACAGGCTGGCTGAACAGATACTCAGGTGAGACAGGACACAGCACAACAAACTGAAAACAGATCAAATGGTAAGTGTGTGTGGCAGCTGACAGACACACACAGATAGGGTGAGATACATACAACTCAAACGCTTACGCTGTGTGACAGTCAGTGAATAGACAAACTCTGCTGGATTAAATCAAGGATTTCTTTTTCTCTGTCCATTTCAATTTTTAATGCCCCCTGACTGATTTAAATGTGTTACCTCTTCTTATCACTGTGAGCATTTTGTTTTTAAGCTTTTCTGTCTGTGTGTTTGTGTATTTCTGTGGGTTGTTAGTGTGTGTCTTCTGTGAGTTGTGGCAGGTCTGAATAAGCAGTCGACTGGGATTGTGACTTCATTAAATCAAATGAAAGAGAAAAAAAGAGACGAGGAGAGAGAGAGAGAGAGAGAGGAGAGGAGAGAGAGAGAGAGAGAGAGAGAGAGAGAGAGAGAGAGAGAGAGAAGAGAGAGAGGAAGAGAGAGAGAGAGAGGAGAGAGAGAGAGAGAGAGAGAGAGAGAGAGAGAGAGAGAGAGAGAGAGAGGAGAGAGAGAGAGAGAGAGAGAGAGAGAGAGGAGAGAGAGAGGGGAGAGGGAGGAGAGAGAGAGAGAGAGAGAGAGAGAGAGAGAGAGAGAGAGAGAGAGAGAGGGAGAGAGAGAGAGAGAGGGAGAGCAAGCATATGTTGGCTGTCTGTGGTTTGGGACTCTTAATGATATAAAGTGCTCTAGTTGATATGCTTGCAGTCGTGCTGCTCCGTCAATGCTATTGATTGTGGTTTAAGATTCTGCCACATTAACCCTAGTGTGTGTGTGTGTGTGTGTGTGTGTGTGTGTGTGTGTGTGTGTGTGTGTGTGTGTGTGTGTGTGTGTGTGTGTGTGTGTGTGTGTGTGTGTGTGTGTGTGTGTGTGTCGCGTGCATACATTCCCCCCCCCCCCAAAAATGTAATCAGTGTTCTTGTTTTATTTCTCAATGCAAATATCTAAACATACTTAACAATATAAATGTAATTGGTTTATTGTATTTAGATTTTTTTCAGAATATCTTACTTTAAGTTTCTTTTTGTTTTTATTGTTCCCCGTTTTGGAACTTTTTTTTTGTTTTAAACAGAACATTTTAAACAAAAATTTGTAAGAAACTGAGAACCAAAAGTGCTTAAAATGAGAATTAACAAACTTAATTCAAGATGTAGTCGGAAAATGTTATATAAATCTTGTTTTACGGATGTTTATAGAGTTTTTAATGGAAAGCAAGGCACAAAAAAAAAAAAAAAAAATTGTTGTTGCATTTATTCATTTAGCAAATGCAGTGTTTATGCATATGTATAAAGATTTTACTTTTGTACAGGTTCTACATCTTGCCAGCCATAATATAATAAGACCTAAATCCTTTTCTCTAAATGTCTAACATCCTTCAAATGACGAAATTATCCTCAAGCACCAAATGTTTTTCTTTCCCACAGAATTAAATCATATCAACATTTTAAATCAATTTGTAAGTCAACGGTGTGAATTTTAAAAGTTTATGTGTGTCTTTTGTGTTTTAATAGTTACGTCTGATTGAATAACACACGCACACACACACACACACACACACACACACACACACACGGTTTTCATGTTTTATGGGCACTCTCCATAGGCATACTGGTTTTTATACTGTACAAACTGTATCTTCTATCTCCTTACACTAACCCAACCCCAAAACCTACCCATCACAGAAAACTTTCTGCATTTTTACATTAAAAAAAAATTATATTTATAAGCTTTTTTCCTTATGAGGAGCAAAAAAAGACAAGGATTTCTGATATTGCCATTTTGTCCCCATAACGTTGGGTATACCTGAACCACACACACACCTCCCCCTCGCTCTCACTGCGACTCTATCAGCTTCTCACACAAACATACATCTTTATCCAGTGCTTGTTGTCAGACAACATTAGATAATTAATAGGTCATTTGTCAGGCTTGTGAGAAACGTGTTAAAGTCCCTCTGAGCTCCCAGGACACAAGCAGCTGTCTGCCGCACTTACACTTAACACACACACACACACACACACACACACACACACACACACACGTGCACTTGATCTTTTAATTAATTAGCATTAGCAGTGATTAATAATGAGCCTCTCATGGCTGGTGATGTTTGCATATGTGTGTGAGAGAGTTTATCTGTGTGTTTAGGCAGTCACAGCGTGGCTTGTTGTACAGTGTTAATTGGTCGGCTCAGCATTGTGTATTAATGAAGTGTTGTTCCATCATGCACACTGAGCCGAGAGTCAATGACGATCCGAAACAATGCACTCATTAATTAAGATGCTCTTAGCGAGTCGCACAGGTCACGGCGTGAGAATGGGTATGTTCGTAATGGAATACTGACGCACTGCTCACAGCATATACTGCACACACTCTTTATGCAACATTAAACGTTTCAAACAGTAGTTTGTTTTTTATAGTATGTTTCATATTCAATTCAGAAAATGCATTTAATAACAAAAAAAACGCATTTTTAACACACTTTTTTTTGTAAAAATTTTGGAATATTTGAAGTGTCGAAGGAGGTCAATATTTTCAAGTAATTGATAAAGTGAGGGCCGTCCCAGCATAGAGGAAGTGGGGAACACCCTTGGTGTGTGTGTGTGTGTGTGGGGGGGGGGGGGGGGGGGGGGGGGGGGGGGGGGGCATGCAATGTATATTGCATGCAAATTTTTTCATAGTATGCAATATCCAACAATAAATATTTCAAATATCACTTTACGCACCAGTTGCACCGCTCTAAGCACGACCCTAGCTAATGTATTTGAAAGTAGTTGCAGTTCGTTCTGAATATGCAAGTTGAAGTCTTTTGCATTGCATTGTGGGATACAGCATCTTGTAGAGTGTGATCTGGTTTTATACTCCACATTTAGGCAAATGATAGCAAATTTAAAGACAATTTGAATACTGTAGAAACAACCTTGACATTTTAAGTGCAATCAACTTCTCTGTATAAGTAATTTCAACTTAAATTGTATTAAACTGACTTTAAAAGTGAGTTGAATCATGTATAACAAAGTTGCTTAACTTATTTGACGAGTTAATGTAAAAAAATTTGTTGTCGTGATTTACTGATTATGTCATTGATTTACACTGTAGTAAGAATAATATGGTTGTGTGCTATTGTGAACTAACCCAATGGGAATAAAAAACTAACTTAATGCCCACTATGCAGTTAATACTGTATTTTTCATGCCAAATTTTTTTAATAGCAGTATGCAACGGCAAATATTTCAAATAGTAACCAGCTGCACATGACCTGACTACTTTGTTTAATTCAGAGAGTGGTGTCCTGTTATCATAAACAGTTGATCCAATTTTGTGTAAAAAATTATATAAATCTTATTACGTACCCAAGGCTCGGCTTGAATGCTACACATTTTGTCGAATGCATTACATCATCGGTATTCCATGCATAAGGAATATTCACACACTGTATAGTGGAAACTGGAAAAACATAGCGCATTTTCTTATGTGCGAGAAAACCTGTGTGATTGAATGCTGAAGAGGGAGTGTGTGAACGGTTGTTGAGTTAATACTGTTTCAGGGAATGTTTGTCTGAATCTTAAGGATTCTCACCCTGATCCAATGACGCTCTCATTCAATTGAGTGTCCGGGTTAATTATGTATTGTGCCGACTGCTCCTCTTTCCCTCTGGGCTGTAGACTTACATCTGCTCTACACACACACACACACACACAAACACACACTCTTTTTAAACATCCAATCAGCCAGGCCATTGAGAAGACAAATGTACTCATTTAGTCCTGCCGGTCTCCAGTGGCCAGTGAGAGAGCCGAGTCTTAATTCCGTACACAAAGGCTGGTAACAGAGTCTGGGGTTTGTTCATATGGGGCAGAATGGAGAATTGAGCTGGAATGTCTCTTGTGTATCTTGTTTGTAGGCATGCTAGTCACACACCTAAGTCTGTCTGTGAGGGCTTTTCACTATCTGATGGCATGTGTTAGGGTTAAGGGCTGTTCACACTAAGTTGGATGCAAGTAAATACATTACTAACTTTTAAGCCAGCTAATTGCTTATACATGTCGCAGGTATGTCTGAGTTTTATGTTTGAATGGATTCATAAATGTCTGTTTGAATTATATTTGGAAATGTGGTGGCACTAGTTGTTCAAATTGTTTGTGCATTGGATTGTTAACATACGTTAAATGTGAGTAACACAAACACATTAACTTCTTTTAAAAACATAATAAAAAACAATTCAAATGTTGCATCAACAAGCATTAATTAAAAAATATTGAATACAAAATCTCTGTATATAAATGTGAATTTGATATGTAATAATATAAAATTTTACTTTTGATGTTATATATTATTTTAATAATGTCATTAAAATAATTAAGTGATTAAATTTACTAAACAAAATTGTATTTAGAACTAAACGATATAAATTTGGTATGTAACAATATTAAATATTATTTTAAGTTAGATAATTTAATATTTATTAAATTATTCAAATTATTTCATTTATTAAATTAATTGATTATTAAATGAAAATGTATACTATTTTAATACATTTTAAATAACAAGATGTTGTTTTTTTACATTTTTTAAAGTAGATATGTATTTTTATTAAAAAGAAAAATATTAAATACAAAATCTGGTCCCACTTTATATTAAGTGTACTAACGTTGAAATTAATAATTTGATACAATTAACATATTTTTTACATACATGTTTTTACATTGCACTTATATTTTAAAAATACCTGCATGTAATTACAGCTATAATTAATTTATGTAATTACATTGGTTGACCCTTCCTTTACACATTAACCCAACCTTCCCATACCACACACACCTGTCCCTAACCTTACCCGTATCACACCTCAATAGCAGCAATGTGTTTTACAATACAACATTTTTAGATGTAAGTACATAAGCCACTTAATATAAAGTGGGACCCAAAATCTTTATAAAGGAATAAATGTTATATATGGAAAACAGATGCTTGAATATTTTCTGTGTATTTAATGTGGCTGTTCTTTTTAAGATGTCGACAAAGAGATTAGGTCTGGTGTTGAACAAAATGAAGTTGATATTGATACACCATAGAAAATGAACGTTAGCCGTAGTCTTGGCTGGATAATCTTGAGCTGGGAAACGGGCCCAGTGTGCTTGTAACAGCCATCGTATTGTTTTGTTGCTTATCAGGCCGGGTTTCTCTTCTCTCAGCCCTCTGGCTGTCTCTCAATGAAGTGATAAATCCCGGAGCTGGTAAAAACGTCAGTAGTGGCCCGGAGCGGAGGGAATGTGGAGGATACTCCGTCCATCCCGCCGCTGGAGGTAGAGGAATGGGAATGCTGACGGATGTCTCTCTCTTCAGGGGAACGGCGGCAGGTGGGAGACGTTTATTTGGTTGTGCTCCGGTTGCCAAAAGTAGGAAATGTTGCTGCGTGTTGCTTTGTGGCGTTTCAAACCAAAGGGGTGAGTTGTCAAAAACGTTAAGCGTGAAGGAGGAGGTGTGCGCGCAAATCGCGAGAGAGTAAACAAAAGAGAAAGAGTCAAGGAAAAGGTTTGAGCCTTTTTTCAATCTTTTCTATCTTAATCTGCCCTCTCAATCATGGCGTTTTAAGACTGATCTCAGCGCGGCCCTCAAGAACGCCTTGTTTCTATATTTACAGACTACAGCGCTGCAGGGTGTACGTGTGCATGTGTGTGCGATTCGCCGCGTGCTCTCTCGCTTTCGTCCTGTAGGTGCGTCCGCGGGCGTTGACTGGGTCACCTCTCCATTAGGGCGTGTTGTCATGGTGATTAATGGCTGGTTCTATCATCTCTAATGCTGGTGGTAATGACGCGGGGTCCCGTGCCGCCCACAGTAATCGCGTGATGTATGAGCACAGCAGAACCCCGGAGCAGAGGTGAACACTACACACACTCGCACACATTCACACACAGCCACTGATGTTTACTCACAAAATTATAAGTGATGAACTGACTTGCGTGCCATAAGCGATACATTATACTTCATAATACACTTGGAATTAGTATTCCATTTAGAATTTAGATATGATTCAAACATATGTTTTCTCTTATTGATATATTTTAGGATTACAAATGATATTATCAGCATAATAATTTGAATAAAAGGTTTAATTAAACATGAATTTCATATTTGTTTTAGTATTTAGTACATGCTCCTTTGTAATGACAGCAGGACTCAAGATATGGACTATAAATCCTGATGATCATGTTCTCCAGCGTGATTTGAGAATGATCCAAAGAGTGTCTGGATGCAAATATATCTAATCTTTTTAAAAAAATTTAGTGTTTAGTGTCACCAATTTTGCTTTATTCGCGCTTAACCTTAACATAAAAAATGATTGGTAGCACTTCAGTTTAGGGTCCAATTCTCACTATTAACTAGTTGCTTATTTCATGGATATTACTAGGATATTGGCTGTTTATTAGCACTTATAAAGCACATATTAATTATTATTCTGTATCCTGAATTCCTTAATCTACATAATCTACATCCCTTAATCCTACCCAATACATAAACTTAAAAACTACTTTCCTAACTGTTTATAAGCAGTAATTAGGAGTTTATTGAGGAATCGAAGGTAATAGATTGTTAATAGTGAGAATTGGACCCTAAACTAAAGTGTGACCAAAATAGTAATAAAAATAATAAATATTTAATAAAAAAATAATACATTATTTTTAATAAATCTATTTATAATCTTACTTATTTTTTATTTGATTTATAACTTTCTTCAAATGTAAGTAAAATTACAATTAAAATTAATTAAATAAATTAATTCGTAATATTAATAATTATTTATAATTTTACTTATTTTTATTTTGAATTATACGATATTATTAGAGTTATAGATAATAAAAAATATTTAAAAAAAAAATATATATATATATATATATATATATATATATATATATATATTAAAATGATATGCTGCTTTTTTTTTAATTTTCCTAAATTCCCCCAAAAATCCAGGTTTAAGGAGAGCATGGTGCCTGCAACGCCAATGTCGTGGGTTTGATTCCTTAGAAATGCAACTGATAAAATGTATATCTTGAGTGCGATGTAAGATGTGTTTTCACCTCGTGTGTGTGTGTGTGTGTGTGTGTGTGTGTGTGTGTGTGTGTGTGTGTGTGTGTGTGTGTGTGTGTGTGTGTGTGTGTGTGTGTGTGTGTGTGTGTGTGTGTGTGTGTGTGTGTGCTCTTGTTTTTGTGATATATGAGGAGGCCTCTCGTGCATGAGTCCTCATATTTCAAATAGCTTAATAAACGTAAAAAAATATGTTTTTTTTTTTAAATGTAAAAATGCAGAATGTCTCCTCACTGATTCTTGGGAATTTGGATAAAACAGGTTTTAATTTTGAAAATAAAAAGTTAGTTAATTTACAAAATCTGAAGGTATATCATTATAGACCAAGGTCTTGGCTGTTCAGCAATGTACCGGTGCAACCTCCTCATTTTGTATTTTTTTCATAAACTAGGAGTTTTTTCAGTTATTTACTTTGTTTTTGTCAACACCGTCAGACTCAATAAAAAGCTAATTATTTTTTATTTATTTGGTCTAACATGTATTTAGAGTTTTAAAATCATTATCTGGCATTCTTAGTACACATATATGCTGTTAAATGTTGAATATTCACTTTTGTTCATTTTTTTATACTGTTTCACGTGTACTCCCTTAAAAGATCTAACATCATACAACATTTACTTTAAGCCTAAAGACAAAAAGTAATATGTTTTTATTTAACAAACATATTTTTGTATTAAAAGAGGCTATTACTTTAATAACTCAACAGCAATAAAGAAGCATATTGTATGCATATTCATTTTAAACAAATAAAACTCCCTCTGACGGTGGTGACTTTAGAACTGACGGTGGTGACACTAATCTGACGGTGGTGACAGTGGCCTCATTACAACATATAATTCCAAACTTTATACCACTCAAGTCAATGGCTTCTTGCTTAACAACTTTATTTAACTATTTGGTCCAAAAAATAACAATCCTGAGCACTGAGATAAACGTTTGTCAAGTACAATTAAGCAATATCATTATTAAAAGTACCCCATCCCCATATCATCAAAAATTAAATCATCATAGTAAAAAATAAAGTCATTACCAGTAGGAATAATGTACAATGCATCACTGACAAAATATTAAACTGTCATCTAGTGTTCTTCTGAAAACTGGACTGTAAACTGTTAGACGTAAAGAACAGATAACAACAATTGTGAGCACTGTGGCAAACATTCAACAAGAAATATATGGGTTCAATTAGCAATAGGCTATCATTAATAAAAGTACCCCAATGAGTGAGGATATCCATGCACATCCTCACTCGACCATAATCTTCACAGCTGATAATCACTCCACCTTTCGCTTTAAACTGTGCAATGCGCAACTTCATTGTTTTTGAACTTGGAATGTTCGGAGCAACCAAGCTGGTTGTTTGGAGCTAATTTTTAGTGCAGGCGAAAATCTAAATGAACGTTAGAAAACACAATTTAATTGCTTTAAACGTGTTACGATGCAAGTTGAACTGCTATATAAAAGCAATATAGCACTCGTGTTCATGAGGATGCTCATGGATATCCTCACTATCACTCGCACTATATTGCTTAATAGTAGAATGCAGTGTAGGCCTGTATGGAAGAAATATAGGTAGAATTATGTAAATAAAAATATAAAAGAGGTTAATGACACATTACAGGTCATATTGGTATTTATTGTGATCAACAATTATATTCTAGCCTTTGTTGAGGACCATTTAGAGGTTTTTGTCACCAACATCAGACTGTATGTCACCACCGTCAGACACAAAACCTGACGGTGGTGACATCTGACGGTGGTGACAAAAAGCTACTCTTTCACATGATATGCATGAGTTGTTCACATTAGCCATCTTGTTTACCCTCTGTTGCTAGCTACTTCAGACCTCTTCTTAAAAAGTATACATTTATGTCATAATCTAATCTAATATTTTTTATACAAAAGAGACGGTGTTTACATGTTATGGTTGTGACAGTAGCAGTGTCCAAAAATATGAACAAGTTTAAGAGAAAATAGAAAACTTAGGAGAGCTTGAGGATCTTGAAGCATGCAGTAGAGCTGAAGGTTTGAAAATGGGGTCCTCAGGAGTGTAGTTGACCTTTTAGTTGCTTGATTTTATTGCTTTTTATAAATATCTGATGGTGGTGACGAATATGTGGGACACATTTTGAGCAACCATGAAATAATATGAAATATTGTTCAAAACTCACTGTTTGTAGTTTTTAAAACATATTACAATGTACTCTTTCATGTGGTAAAGATATTATTCAATTCAATTATTACTTTTTAATTTTTTAATCAAGTTGAAATGATTATCTCCTATCCAAGGACAACTGATTTTGTAGGCAACCGGCCAGCATATCATTAAATGAATAAAAAAATAAAAAATAAACCTTTAAAAGAACCTTACATATGTGCAAAGGACCCCCTGATTATAACATTGATTCTTTTTATTCATGAAAATGTTATTGATTTCCAACAGAATTAGCACTTTTCTTAGTGGGACATGTTTTTGCCAAAGTTTCAAGAATCAGTGTCCTATGATGGGTAGGTTTAGGGATAGGGGCAGTGTAAGGGGACAGAATATATAGTTTGTCCAGTATAAAAGTCATTACGCCTATGGAGAGTCCCCACAAAGATAGCGAACCAGACATTGTGTGTGTGTGTGTGTGTGTGTGTGTGTGTGTGTGTGTGTGTGTGTGTGTGTGTGTGTGTGTGTGTGTGTGTGTGTGTGTGTGTGTGTGTGTGTGTGTGTGTGTGTGTGTGTGTGTGTAAATACATCTGGTTTCATATCACACTGTATGAAGTCTGTTGCTCGATATCGTCCCTGCAGCTCACACAGCTGGTGTATGAAATAAACGCGCTACACTAATGAAAAGTTTAAGAGGATTGATTTGTAAGTGTGTTACGCTGATGTTTATGTATGTAAACTACATCCTTCAACCATTGGTTGCCATGTCATCAATCTCTTGTCCCTTCTATCTGTTTCTATCGCTCCAGCCATCTTGTTTTTTTCTAAAACGTATGTCATAATAGGGAAAAATAAGCATTAACAATGAAAGTCTTTATACACACACACACACACATGCTTGTTCATGCCACTTTAAGGGTGGAACAGGAAGTGATGAGTTATGTTCTGTATTAAATGACAGGAAATGCTCCTATTCTTTCGCATTTGCCGATTGTGATTGTTGGGTGTAAGTGACATCATCGCTGAGACATTTATAGGTCGTGTCACTGTTCCTTCTGTTCTAGAATGTCCCATTCTAATCGGGGATGTTCTATAGGTGACTTTTCCTAGAACAATAATATCCATTTATCTCACTGACATCATAATTGCTAGTTTGTGTCAATGCTGATCTTATCTGCTCAATTGAAGGTGTGGTACTTTTGCTTAGAAGGATCCACGGATCAAGATTACAGGAAATCCTGGGTTTCTCACAGGCTTTACACAAGACGCGCACCGTTCGTGGTTGATAAATGTTCTTATCCTAATCGAATCAATTAATCCCAAGCAAATAAAACGAGAGGGAAGTTCTGCAAAAACCTCACCTCTAACTCCTGCCAAACCATATTCTTTATCTGCAATCTAATACATAAACCACGGCCGTTTTTAAGAAACAGACCTCGTTCTGCACTTCACGTCGGTGTATTTTTCTTGAGGGACGTTTACCTTTCAGAAATATATGTTTATAGACCAAAAGAAATCCCCGTACTGCTTTTGAGTGTCCTGCACCGTAGTGTTTTTCCCCTGGTTTCTTTAACAGGCAAGATGAAGCCGATCAGTTGGAGCCGCAGGAAGGGAGGGATGGCAGAGGAGGGATTGAGTTACCTTTAAAAGCTCAGGGTTTGAAGACCGCGGCCAACAAGCTTTCACTCTCTCTGTGGGCAGGGGCGATTTTAAATGGCACGGCTCGGATGATCATTATGGCCTCTCGTGCTTAGCGGATCCACAGGCCTTAACCAGGCCTCGGCTGTCATTTTAAAGCATGCAGATGCGTTTCCCTCTGTGCGTGTGTGCAACGCCACAAAGTCAAATATTGTAAATGGCACAAGACGACATCTGGGAAGACTTAGCGCTCTCAGATCACCTGTGATTCAGAGTCAGGAGTAATATCTGTGTAAAGCTGGAGATACATATAGTTGTGAAGAAATATGAATTTAGACAGTGTCTAGACCACTCTTGTCTATTTGTTATTTTAATACCTTGATGACATTATTACCATGATAACTTGCGTGAAAAGTTATAGTATCTGAGGTTTTCTTGCATTCAAACGTCACCCAAGTTTGCCATGATCATAGGAACGGAAGGAAAGATTAACTGTTAATGATTATAGGAAATCTTTAATCTGTCAGATTTCTTCCTTCTATAAACCACATTGAAAAAAATCCATCCTAATCTGCCATCTCCCGTACTGAAATATGACTATTAAAGTCAACATGATTTCAAAAATGATCCATTTACTCTCATAATGCTCGTTCCCGGACTTATTGTGCATGAATTATTGGTGCAGGTTATCCAGAAGAAACAAGTTTGTCTTTATAATCTTTTTTTGAAAATAAACTACCCTTCAAAAGTTTGGGGTAAGATCTTTTTTTTTTAACAATTCATACTTTTATTCAGGGAGAATTCATTAAATTGATCAAAAGTGACAGTAAAGACTTTGTAATGTTCTAAATGTTCTAATTAAGATAATGTTCAAATCTAAAGATTTTTATTTCAATGAAATGCTGTTCTTTTGAACTTTTATTCATTAAAGAATCCTGGAAAAATTATACAAAAATATAGTAGTTTTCAATAATTTCTGAAGGATCATGTGACACTGAAGGATGGAGTAATGATGCTGAATATTCATCACAGGAATAAATTACATTTTACAGCATATTCAAATAGAAAATATTTTTTTCCAAAAAAAGTTTGTTTTTACTGTATTTAGATCAAATGAGTGCAGCCTTGGTGAGAGACTTCTTTCAAAAACATACAAATAATGTTACCGACCCTAAACTTTTGAATGGTAGTGTATAATAATTCTTCCTTAATCAACATTTCCTTCATGTTTAATATGCATGAGGAGTGTGATCTTTTGTTGAAGGCGTGATAACATGAAAACGTTTGTTACACTTTGTTGGGGTGCATTGTTATGGAGAATTTGTAACGCGAGTGTTTATTTTATATTTATCAATCATCATTTGTTGGATAATCTGGAGAAAGTTAAGTTGGACCGGAGCATGTCTTCTTTAATATTTTTAACTCTAGTCTTTATTTATTATCTTTTATTCCTTCAAATCACATTATGAGTGTAAATTATAACTCAGCCTCAGTGAAAAGAGTCGTCTGAGATGCTCATTAATGTGGCGTGGTGAGCAGAATGGCCGTGACTCTGAAGGCACCGTGTAGCGCAGAGCCCCACTGAGTGATAGGAATGTGAGGAGACAGGAAGATGTGCAGGAGCCTCGGCCCAGCCCTCATTAGCACTCACCACTACCTGTCACAACACGTTAGCCACAGCGTGCTAGCCACAGTATGTTAGCCCCTCCGTGACTTATGCACAGCAGGTTAGCTCCAAGCGTGTTAGCAACGGCACATTAGGTAGAGCATGTTAGCTCTGTGTGTTAGCTTTTAGCTGCTGCCTCTCAGGTCCCAGTGCGTTACTGATATCGCCGGTTGAACTATGTTAGAAAACTCTTATTTAAACGCATTTGCCGAAAAGGTTTTTCTCAAGGATTTTAAGTAAAAGCATGTTTTATGTCAGAGCTCAAACCCTTGTGCTTCCACTGCACTAGGGCTTCAATAAGAGAAAAGTGTTTTTTGAAGCTGAAGAATTGATTATTTTCAAACAGGTTTCCCAACTCTGCTTGTCTCCTTTTGGATGGACTATAAAGATAGGGGAGAGGGCAATCGAACACTGGTTCAGACCAGGCCATCGAACCAAGTGTGAAAGCTCCCTAAAGATATAGAGCCACATTAGCCGCGTTTCCACTGCCAGGCTAGGGCCGGGCCAGAGCTAACAGCGAGCCGAGCCAGTGGCCTCGGGCCTCAAGCACCGGGCTTGCGTTTCCACTGCCGGGCCAGTAGCCCCACAGCGCTGCCCTAAACCCAACCCATTTCAGCGGGTATTATGAATTTATTTATTTTTTAAGTTAGGAAGATAGCATGTATATTAACTCACCGGCCGTGGCTGCAATAGTGTCCCGACTTGTCTCGCGAGTCGCCACTAAAGGCACCGTCCATCAAGTCGAACCATGGAAACCTCCTTCTCTGAGCTCCGCTTTATCCATTGTGCGTTTGAATCGCCTTGTACAATATACTGCGCCCGCAACTTTTTTATTTTTTCCCTAACTTGAAACGTTGCTTGCTGAATGCTTAGCTTGTGTATTTTATAACGTCCTCGTTTCTTCACATGCCGTCAAATTGACGTTGTACTATTTCTTCTGCCCAAATGCTCAGAAGAGCTTTGCAATCTTCGACAGACCAGTACAGACGATTCTCCATTTCGAGCAGCGAATATTTTGCGCGATATAAAAAAGTGAATTGTGCATCTTGCCGCAGATCATAACGTTCCATAACACCGATAAACTCCGCCTTTTACCATAGGCACGCCTCTAGCCCGAGCTGGCCCGCTTTGGCCCAAGGTATTCGCCATGCCAGAAATCCTGGCCGTTGGCCCGAGTAAGCCCCGATCAACCCCCGGAAGTGACAGTGGAAACGCGACTGGCCCTGGCACGCACTAGCACGGCTCGGCCTGGCCCGGCAGTGGAAACGCGGCTACTGTTTACACTTTTTGGGGAAGCCATGAAATGGCTTAAAGTTGTATTTGCATAGCAGACTGATTGCTTTAAAAGCAGGGAAGGTGTGCGTCCAATCATTAGCTGTTTATCCACCATTAGGCCAAAACCGCTTAACCGTTCCATTCCGTGCCGACCCGGGCCAGTCGACACGTTTATGGTTTCATTTCCCATTCTAGAGCTGATATCAGAGCTCTTTGGAATGTAATACAAATGCATCAGTCGTTGCCTTGGTAATGCTAGAGTTTAGAGACTATACGAGATGTAAATAGCCGTCACGTTATGGAGGATGATCAGATAGTTCTTTTAATTGTATTATTAACTTGTGTTAACTTCCCTCAAATAGCGCGCTTAGTCAGCTACAGAGAAACTGGTTGCAAGGCAATAGACAAGAAGTGACCAATCCTGAGTTGTGACGCCACTAGACTCATTCTACAAGCACAGTTTAGCACAGTTAGTCAACCGTGATGAGAAATACAGACTGAGAACACTTTGTAATCGTACCGTGCTAGACCAGGCTCAAGTGGAAATATAACTGGAAACGTTACTTACCTTTCTTAGAGCCCTTCAGGCTGACGGTGCACGAATTTTGATCAACTCTGAGCACTAATAAGGGAAGAACGGATCGCCATCAGTCAAGGTTTGGTTATGTGAAGCTGATATCCAGCATGCCAGAGTAAACTGCAGAGGTTTTGAAGAAGAAGAAGTGTCAACACTGTAAATATCGACTCTTTGCATATTGAATACAAATTGAATGTTTAGCCAATAAAAGCCTTTAAAACTGGTTATCATTGTTTTTTTACTGAAGTAGCAAAATTTGTGAAACACTAAATTGATGTCACTGCCAATGCTTTTGGCCATGGCTATTAACAGGTGAATATATTTGAATAATGGTTAAATTCTGTAACTTCTGTCCATAAACGTTTTCCCAAAATGCATGTTAAACTCACAGTGCTTGCAGAGATGAAGTTTTTACTGTGTAAATGATATCAGTGTCGCTCTTTCCTCCTGAAACATGCAGCGCAACTGATTATATTCTTCTGCATTTGTTACGTATATTGCTATTTCATTTTTGATCTATTCATTGTGCAACCCCCTTTATTTATTTTAATGTTACATTTTATTAATTATTAGCTTTTCATCAACTCACAAACCCCCTGCTTTTACTTCACCAACCGCTTTAGGAAACCCTAGTATACAGTATAATATACTTGAGACGGATGGTATTTAAGGACAGACAATATGAGGACTTCCCTCATCAGCCACGCGCTGGTTTTCCTCTCCGAGTTGAGCGAGAGGTCACAGGTCACCAGACAACATCCTCCCTGTATTCAGCTCATAATTAACCTAAACATCTACAGCATCCGCTGTTTTCACACTGAATCCTCTTCACTGGTGTCGATGGAAAAAATGGGGAAAAGGAAGCATAAAAAGTGTTTGTGGCTGCACAGTTTGTCCACGGATCGGTCAGCTCTTCCCACTGGAGAGACCCCCCCCCCCTTGTATCCAAACAATCTAAAGCAGGCCTCAGGAGGAGGATGACGGGGCGTAACCGGTGAGGCAGTGAAGATGATTATCACCCCAGACACCTTATCCAGTCTGGATTAACTGTTATCACAGACTCAAACCACTTTCGCCTTCCCTGTGTTTGTTTAACAGCTCTAGCGGTCAAATATTTTTTTTATGGTGCTGTGTATATTTACTCGTATCTGGAGAGGTCGCATACATGGGCTGGTTGTGGTCTGGAAGTATGGGTTTTCAAAAACAAATAATAAGTACTTCACTTTTGAACAGTGCAGCAAGTGTACTTGTACAGTGTCTGAAAACGCATTATATTTATGTTGGCGTTTTAGTCTTAGTGTTGAATATGTATCTTTTGCTAAGTTTCAACATTTCAGTGGCCTTCAATCTGTTTTTTTTTCCAGGCTAACCTGTTATAATTTTTCGAAATCCCTATAAAGAAAGAACTGGAAAAAATACTTATTAAATGAAGAATTTTGTTTTCCTGTTTATTACTGTAAAGCTGCTTTAAAGCAATCTATATATAGAAAATTCATTACTGTACAGTATATAAACACATATAAATAAACTTGATTTACAATCCCTTTGCAGTTACTGCTCTTATTATTTTTATTTTTTTTTAGAATTTTAAACCTTATGTTAATGTCCAACAACAGCAATTTTGCCAAATAAATATTTTAGTTTGCTCTCTTTACATATTGCGCAACCCCTTTTTGTTGTTAGGATGTGCCTTTATGCAAAAAGGAAATACTTGCATGAACTTCAGACATTTTTAGATAAGTATATAGCTGTAAAATGTAAATGGGAAAAACATGTACATGCATCTGTTAAAGCACAAGCCACGCTACACAATATGCTTATAAGATTGTGGAGCGCTTAATCCAAAACGATGTTGTGTTTTTAACAACTTGAGTTGTACAATATTCCCACAGCTGCACAATCTGTGACCTCAACTATTTTTTTTCCCATATGTGTATCGACCATAGAAAAGCCTATCTCACATCTATAAATTGACATCACTCAGATTTGACTAATCGATAATGGAATATTGTCTATTATTTTCATTTTCAGTAATTATCAACTGTTTTGTTTAATTGTTAAAAACATAGGAAAATGTATGTAATTTAAACTTGATAGTTGAACACTATTGTCTGCTGTTGAAATGTAAGAATACGTTCATTATAATGTTCTTTGATAACATTCGAATGATAAAACCAGTGGGATTTATAAGCATAAGCTCTCAAAGTTGAAGTTGTAATACAGTTTGTTTGCCACTAGAGACACCAAACAGAATTGCTAAAATAAATGGTTTCTCCGTTTTCCATTGGTTTAGTCAGTACAGTACCTTATAGGCCGCTTAAACTAACACTCTTTTTGGTGCTACTAAAGGCGCAGAAATTGTACATTTAAACAGCAGCTATAGTCTCATGAAGTGAAATATTTCTGTCTATTCTCGTTTAGGAGATGGAGAGGACTTTTCTCTTTTCGCCTCTGATGACCTGGAAGAACTTGGAGTATCTGATGGAGATCCACTCCCATTGGCCACTGCGAGTGACCTTCCTTCCCCTGGCCTATCAGGTGATGCGGCCTCCCCAGTCGCCCCCTCCCCCTTCCACCCGTCGTTCCACACTTCAATGTACCTGGCCGGGGATGGGGTCGAATCGGTGCCCCCAGACTTTGAGGTCCGCGAGTCGGCCGTTACCAGAGGAAACCTGGGAGTCTGGAGCCGGAGGAGACTGGAGGTGGGAGAACGTCTTGGACCCTACGAGGGAACTTCAAGACACAGCCCAGAAAATGCTACCCAGGCATGGGAGGTAGGATCAAACAAGACATTTGAGATGTGTTCCTCTACAGTAGTCTGATTACAGCCTTTTTGTGAAAATGCTTACACAGTTGGAGACGAAGCGTGCAGATAACATGGGCTCATGGGCTGCTGTTATGACTTGGGGTTTTACTGTCATCAGTAGCGAGGCAGTGTGATTAACCCTGGCCCGCATGTTTTATGGGGAAAACCTCTACTCAGCTCTGTGATCTTACACTAACCCAGTTAGCATTGCTGTAATCCCATTAGTCACAATTACTAGACAGGCTATTGGTCAATGTTATGCCAATTACATAATATAAATGTCCTTGAAAGTCTTTTTAATGCCACTTAAGTCTGAAAATATGTACAGAAGATTTCACATGCTTATTCGTCACAGCAAACCAGGGTTAAGTGCCATTCTGGAGTGATTTGAGAAATTGCGGCTCAGTTCCAGAAATTGGATTGAGGAAGAAAACAGAATTGCAAGTTGAATTTGAATGCAAGGTAGTAGAATTAAATGACATTTTTTACATTTTTTTAGTCGGACAATTGTCTGACAGTATTTTTTAGGGCTCTGACCTCACTGATAGATTACAGTGGTCAATTGGTGTCTCTGTGATGTCATCACACTGGGAGGAGTTAGACGTTCCAAACTCAATTAAAGCCAGAGGCTCATAAATCCTTCTTTTTAGCCAGGTTAAAGACCGCCCCTCCTCCGACTGCCCTGTCTGTCAGATATCAGTCAGTCTACTCTCCCAGTCGAAACCAGGTCACAGGACAAGGCCAGAGGTCGAGTGTGGTCTTAGTCAGGGTCATTTTTGGCTAATTTCGCCTGCCTTGAGAGGTCACAGGAGGAGTATCAGGCTAATTGAACATTTAAATAGACTCGTCCTGCTCTGATAAAGAAACTAACCCTAATTCTTGAAGAACGACCATTCAGTATGAAAGCAGAGGTTCATGATATTGATATTATCTTTAAAGTATTGAGCATTTCTTAAGCAGAGCTGCTTGTACACACTTTAGTGCCCTTTGAATTATATGTGTTCAGCTTTTATGATTATGTTTATTTATAATTAAGTCAGGTCTGCTTGGGTCAGATTGTATGGCGATGATTTAAACGTTAATAATCAGTTCTAGGCTGTTTTTTAGAGGCGTTTTTGTCAGGACGTGGTATTATGGTTTAAGTTTGGTTGGCATATGTAATTATGGTTAACTTTGACTAAACGCTGTTGAAAGGTTCGAATTTGTTCTTGTGACTGTTCTTGTTGGAAAACAAAAATGGTTAAACTTGCATTTTACTCTTCTGACTTTTTTCACTTTGTAAGTTGTTTTTTCCCTCCTCAGCATGGCAGAAATCTTACATGTGCAACATTAGGTTTTAATATGATTGAAAAGGCAGCTGTCTCCCAATGGTAGATTTACAGTCTCTTGAGCAAGCACTCTCTCTCTTTCCCCGCTGTCTTTCTTTCTTTCTTGTTCATTCTCTATGGAAGGCAACGAAGGAGGAAAAAAAAGGGTTTCATGAATTTTAATCTATCTGTAATTTATTGCATGCTTGAATAATATGTATTTAAGAAACTGAGAAGCCACATATGAGAGAGGAGAGAGAGAGAGAAGAGAGAGAGAGAGAGAGAGAGAGAGATGGGGACGGATGACAGCGTGGCGCGGCAGTGCTGTATCACTATGTTTAATTAGCTGGCTGACAGCGGCCCATAACTCTCTCCATTAAGTAAATAAGTTGTAAAGAATTTATGATGAAGTGGCGCATTATTCAGAGGGGATATTCAATGATGACATGGACACATTAAATATGGTAAATGGCATTAAGCGTATCTCCCTGCCTTTCCCTCTCATTCTCCTCTGCACCCCCTCCCTCCCTCCATCCCGCCGAGTGAGAAGCCGTCAATATGCCAATATGCAAGAGGCTGTAAAAATAAAATTGATTTGGTAAATGCGAGTTAAGATAGATCTGTTTGCTTTCATCATCAGTTTTGCTGTGTGGAAGAGTGATGTCACCGGCGGGGGTACGATAAAGACCAAACCCATCTGGAGGCTTTGATGAAGGTGTGTGTGTGTGTGTGTGTGTGTGTGTGTGTGTGTGTGTGTGTGTGTGTGTGTGTGTGTGTGTGTGTGTGTGTGTGTGTGTGTGTGTGTGTGTGTGTGTGTGTGTGTGTGTTGGTGTGTGTGTTTGTGTGTGTGTGTGTGTGTGTGTGTGTGTGTGTGTGTGTGTGTGTGTGTGTGTGTGTGTGTGTTGTGTGTGTGTGTGTGGTAGGGAATAGACGCTCAAAGCACAAGTGCTGTAATATTTGTACACATCTGTATGAGCCTGATCGTGTGTCTTTGTGAGCCTGAAAATGTCGACAGGTGTTTGATAGTTTGTGGGGTTGTACTATTGTTTTTGCTTGTGTGTTTGTGTACAGGTGTTTGATTGTTAGTTTGTGTGATTGTGTGAAGGTCTTTGCTTCTGTATTTTTGTATTGTGTAAAGTGTTTGTTGATTGTGGTTAGTCTTAGTAGAGTTGTACGAAAATGTAACATTTTTCTGATAAAATATAAGCAACCCGGATGCAGAGATGATTTCTTGTGGAGCAGCGTTTACTGTGAACCAAGCCACTTTGAGACACAAGAAAACACCAGATCATGAGCTACACGTGTGTAAAAGAACACAATTCTGCGCTTCACTCTTAAATATGAAGTGCATATATTCATATAAATTGCATATATTAATATAAATTGCAGCCCTTGCAATAAGCTTTATGATGATTTTGTTTTTGTTCCTATTATTCGTGCAGCCCTATTTGTTTGATTGTGCACAAGTGTTTGTGTGATTGTGTAAGGGTGTTGGATTGTTAGTTTGTGTGAAGGTTTTTGTGTGATTATGCACAAGTGTTAATTTTGTGTGATCGTGCACAGCTGTTTGTTTGTGTGATGGTGTGCAGGTGTTTATGTGATTGTGTACGTTTTACTTTTGTTTGTGCGATCAAGTGCTTTTTTTTGTGTGATTGTGTGCATGTATTTGTTTAGTGAATTTGTGCAAGCATTTGTTTGATTGTGCAGAGATGCTTGCTGGTGTGATTGCGTGCATATGTTTGTGTGATTGTTTTGTGTCTATATGCAGCTCAAAATATGTGTGCATGTGAGTTTTCGTCTGTAAATTTCGTCTCTAAGACAACTTTTTATGTTTGCACAGCTGTGTGTGCCATTGTGAATGATATGTGTGCACCAAATTTTTTTGTGCAAATTGTACATATGGATCGTTTGTGTATTTGGTGTATGTGCATGTGTGTATATTAGAAGGTCCATAACTGACTATGAGGGAGGTTTGTCACTGAAGAGGTCAGAAGCTCTCTGAACCACCATCATAAATTCAAACCTTTACTCATTGTGTTATGTGTGTGTGTGAGTAATGAAAGCTGTTGAGTTACGAGTTGAGATGACTTCAGTAAATAAAAAACCACCTGCCTCACAAACACACACACACAATGCACAAAAAGCCATTTTGTGTTGAGGTTTTGCTGCACTCTGGTTGTTTAGGACAGGTCACTGTATGTTGACCCTGCAAAGGTGTGTGTTGTGTGAATGAATATAAGCGTGTATGTGTGTGTGTGTGTGTGTGTGTGTAGCAGGCAGTGAGGGGGGTGTCCAGGAGCTTTTGTGCACCTTTTGAGTGCAAGGACATAGATGGAGGGGACGTAGGAGATTAGCCCTGTGTGTGTGCGTGCGTGTGTGTGTGTGTTCGTGGCTGGAGATTAAGAGTGTGTGTGAATAGGGGTGAGGGATTAGGCCTCCTCAGCATGCCTGTCCCCACACTCCTCCGTCTTTTCATCCCGCTATCCTGCTCTCCAACTTCTCTCTCTTTCTGTCTGTCTCTTTTGTGCTGGAACCTTCTCTTTCTCTCTCTCTGTCCCTTCTGTCTGTCACCTCTCCCGCTCCCGTCCGCTCGATCTGTCAGTCTTTCTCAGAAATATTTATCCGCTCCTTGTCTTCCCTTATTCTTCCCTTCCGATATATATTCCTCCTCTCTTTTTCAGGGCCCGAAAGGAAGTTTAATCCCTGTCTCAGGGAAACTGACCTCACACACACAAGCCATTCAGATGGACTTCTAAAACTCATCTCATGTGTTTTTATGAAGCATTATGTTTTAAAGTATTCACTGAGAACGCTTCCACTTTTTCACCCGCTCATTCTCAGGAGGATAGAGAGAAGGTGTGAAAGAGAGAAAGAGGCTTCCTGTATTGGGACTCGACCAGCCTACAGTACACAATACTGGCACAGTTTCACTGGCACAGACAACATGAAATCCACATAGACTTTATTTACTTACTGTGCACAAAACACCAGTAATCTAAATAAAAAAAGGAAATGTTAGCTTCTGTAATCTTTCAACAAAGTGTTATCATTTTCTCCAGGCCAAGTAAATGGGGAAAAGTAATATTAACCAATCATTTCTTGACACCCTGACATTCAGTCAAATCCTGATGGATAATTAAAGGGGCAGTAAGCGATTTCTGAGTAATGGGCCAAGAGCCAAAAACACACTTGTAGCCAATCAGCAGTAGGGGACGTAAACACTCATTAGGTGGGAGGTGTGTGTTGCATAGCATGTTCGTGAATTAAGGGGTGGAGATATCAAAATAGGGGTGTGATCCTTTTAGATAGGGGCATGTTTGTTTTTGGTGATTTCAAATATCAACAGCATTTTTCAGAAATCGCTTAAGGGGATAGTTCACCCAAAAATGAAAATTAGCCCATGATTTACTCACCCTGAAGCCATCCTAGGTGTATATTACATTCTTCTTTCAGACGAATACAATCGGAGATATATACAAAAATGTCCTGGCTCTTCCAAGCTTTATAATGGGAGTGAAAGTGACTTTGGAAGTACATTAAAGCGGATCTATTCATACTTAAAGTACTCGAAACGGCTCTGCGGGGGTTAAAAAATGTATTCTGAAGTAAAGCGATGCGTTCGTGTAAAAAAATATCCATATTCAAAACTTTAATATTTATACAAAACTAAAATAACTAGCTTCCGGCAGACGGCCGTATGCATTGATTTACGCCAAAAGAGTAACACTTGAACTTGACGCACAACATAATGATGGCGAATTCTCGTGGTTCAAACAAACAGGGCTGGGCAACCGCGTTCGTCATCACGTTGTGCGTCAAGTTCAAGGGTTACTATTTTGGCGTAAATCGATGCATATGGCCGTTAACTCCGATTGTATCCGTCTGAAAGAAGAATGTCATATACACCTGGCTTCAGGGTGAGTAAATCATGGGCTAATTTTCGTTTTTGTGTGAACTATGCCTTTAAATCCCACCCATTACATTTTGCATGATACTGTAAATGTTTTGCAAATATAGTTTCATGTTATCTTTTAAGGTGTGTCCAATTGTTTTTATACCTTTAAAATAATTTTTGTAAAAAGTGTACAAAATAAAACAGTTCAGACTAATTTTTTTAGGATTTGACAACCCCAATTACTTCTAGGTGTAAGTCTTGAAATTAACAGCTCGTTCAAACAGCAACTTACAGTAGCATCTCAAATAGGCTACTGTCTGTATGAATGTGCAGTCAAGCCTGTATTCTCTTACCAGTAACCAGACAGTGACCAAAGTAATATAAAAGATGGCGACATCCATGTTCTAGCAAAACATTCAGATAAAAATACATAACGTTTTTGGCACAATAAGTGACCAATCGAAACGCGAGTTCATCTGTCAAAACTTCATTAACCAACAGCAGATGTTATATCTGGGTGGAGAGCGGAGCATTTGAGTTGCGTGTAGAACAAAAAACTGACAGGAGCAGCTCCTGTGGAGAACAGTGATCTAAATCCTTCAGATGACACACAGCTCATATCTACGTCACTGTAAGTTACTGAAACCACGCATTAAAACCAACACCACACGGTAGACACGCGATTGTGCAGCGAAGAGCAGCTCTCTCACAATGAGCTGACCGACAACAATTTGTCCGGTTTCTTTCACACTGCGCTAGTTTTCCCAGAATGCGGTTGTGTGAGTCCTGAAATGTACAGGTGTGAGTTGGGTTATAGAATGCGGTTTTCACTCCTGTAAATCACTGGACTGTGTGTGAACATAACCATATTAAGGACTTAAATACAGAAATGACAACTGTATTCTGCTGCTGCGTGAACATAAGTGACGTGAGCGACAAAAACATTGAAAACTTTTACAGAAGTTTTTGCGCCTTGTGCAATTTTATCTCAGTGAAAAAAAAATTATCATCAGGGGAAACATTTTATCAACATAGTTTATCTATTTTACTCCACGACACATGTGGTGACCCAAATGTGGAATATTTCTCATATTAACCACCAAAATTATTTTAAAAAAAAATTGTAATATGTGCATTTTCTGAGGAACTGAGATCTGCTAAATTAAAACAATTGGTGACTATAATTTGTCACTAATGTTAGCTAAATATCCAAGAAACAAATATAAATATGTAATTTGAATAATACTGTATACTGTATGTATTATTAATGTATATAATGAATACATACTGTACATTTTTATTGTGTTATTTCATTACAGTTGATGTGTTTTTGACTAAAGAGTATGAGAAAGCAAAAAAAAAGATTATGAAAATCAGCTGGCTTACGTGTGTGTGTGTGTGTGTGTGTGTGTGTGTGTGTGTGTGTGTGTGTGTGTGTGTGTGTGTGTGTGTGTGTGTGTGTGTGTGTGTGTGTGTGGTGTGTGTGTGTGTGTGTGTGTGTGTGTGTGTGTGTGTGTGTGTGTGTGTGTGCTTGTTTTTGTGATATATGAGGACACAAATGTGTATAATGACATGGGTATTACACTGGTATTACAACTTACACGTGAAATATGAGGACATTGCATGCGTCCTCATATTTCAAACAGCTTAAAAAACATAAAAAACAATGTTTTTTTTTAAATGTTAAAATCCAGCATGTCTCCTGTAAGGGGTAGGTTTAGGGACGGGGCAGTGTAGGGGGACAGAATATATAGTTTGTCCAGTATAAAAACCATTACGCCTATGGAATGTCCTCATAAGTCACAAAAACAAACGTGTGTGTGTGTGTGTGTGTGTGTGTGTGTGTGTGTGTGTGTGTGTGTGTGTGTGTGTGTGTGTGTGTGTCACAATGCCAGGTGAGGGGGGTGTCTCTGAAGGTCGTGACCTCATTAGATGTGTAAGAATGGGGGTGTGTGTTTGGGTGTGGGGGGGGGGGGGGGTGTACCTGGTGAAAAGCTCTGTGGGAAGGAGAAGGTGGGGTTTCATTAAAATGAACCCACCTCTTCCTGTCTCTCTCTCACTCGCTTTACACAAAATATTCACTAAAGAATGGCGGCCTGCTGCGGGCTCTCCAAAAGACAGTTTAATAAACTCACACACACGCATAAGGAGACACACATCTCTTCACACACTCACAAGGTTTCCATTACAGATTTGGGAAACATGGGCAAGTGTATTTTGTTGTGGATCAATGAAACTTCACTATGCTGATATCAGCGAACTTTGCTTGAGGAAATCAAATTTAGTTGTTTAAAACCCAAGCCTTCAGCTTCGACCACAGAGTGGCTAACAACATGTTTATCCAAAAGTTGTTTTGATAGCATACAGTGTTTTCACGGAAATTCAGTTGTACTCAGGATTTTCTTTCCTGTAATTATTTTCCCCTCATCGGGAACACCGAAGCAAGCGAACGTTAAAGACGCTTTCATTGGAAATCTGTTTACATCACATTGTCAAGCTGTCAATCACTCCGCCTTATGTTTGCGAAAGGGTTAAACGTAAAACGTGATCGCCAGTCATTTCTGGGGTAATTTACTAATTGACAAAAATAGTTCAAATCTAAGTAGATGTGTACCAGTGACCTGGAAGCTGTTCAGTTTTTCAACAGACATGTTTGAGAAGTCTTGACAGCGTGTTTGGATCTGCAGGGTTGCTCATGCCTCTAAACGTCATGTTCGTATATAGCGTGGCTGAAAGCTGATGGAGAAAGTGCCGTTAATGTGAAGAAATTAGATTTTATTTCAAACATTCTTACTTTTTGTTAGATTGTATCAGCCCTGTCTCGCTCCTTTTCTCTCTATAGTTGTATCTCTAAATCTGTCTTTTTCTCTCTCTCTCGCCATTTTTTTTTACTATTATATATTATAAAGTAGACTCTATTGGTTATAACAAAGTTGTGAGGAATAAAAATATAGTCTAATATAGTGTAAATCATACATACAACCATATTTACATAAATTGTCATATTTAATTCAGTGAAATTTAAGAAATTTCTAATCGTGAAACGTGAGATGGTAAAATGAACACACATTAGATCATGCTGAACAGACTGTACTGTGTGTCTTAGAATATTGTTTTAATTGGTCAAATTAAATATGGTGTCTACACTGACTGACTAACTTTTTTAAGCTTCATTCGTTGTTTTTAAACTAAATTAAAGGTAGACATGTTTGTAACCCTATCTACTCACACAGCTGTATGGTAATGTGACAGTGATGTCATTGCATGTGTGCATGTTTTCCATAAAACCACAACATAAGCCTGGAAACTTTACAAACTTTCTTTAGAAATCTGTATGTGTTTGTTTTTATGTCATGGTGGGGACATTGACTTTTGTGATTGAATTAACAGAAATTGAAGGTTTCAATACTAATAATAAGAATCATATTAGAATGATTTCTGAAGGATTATGTGACACTAGAGACTGGAGTAATGATGCTGAAAATACAGCTTTGCCATCACATGAATAAATTACAGTTGTTTTGAATTGTAATAATATTTCACAATATTAATGTTTTTTACTGTATTTTAGATTAAATAAATTGTGAGCATAAGAGACTTTTTTTTTTAAACATAACTTTAAATAACTAAACTTTTTAACAGTGGTATAAAGCTTATTATATTTACTGCAAGCTCTAGCCATAACCATAATCCCTAAAAGAAAATATATATTTTTTATTTGCACATTATTATTATAATTACAATAACACATTATTTCATTCCCCAGAATGTTTTTGAGACAAATTTTTACATTTTTTTGTGCATAATTTGCATATAGTTTGGATCTGTAGTTCAATCTGTTCTTTCTCTAGTTTGTCCTCTACCTGTTTAAACCAGTTCTGAAACCACACACACACACACACCCCACACACACACACACACACACACACACACACACACACACACACACACACACACACACACACCACACACACACACACACCCAACCAACCAACACACACACACATATCATCTTTCTTTGGCTCTGTGCGAATTTCTGGTTTAGTTTTCACACTGTTGTTTTAATATTATATTGATTTAAACAGTTTTCTCGGGCCATATCTCTGTTTGACTTCTCAATCTGTTCCTCTCTCGTGCTCTGTTTCTCCCTCTGATACTGTTTATAAAGCACCTGAATGAGAAGAAAATGTGTGTTTAATTGTGTGTATCAAGGGGAGTTGTGTTTGTTGCTAAAGAGCCGTGTGTGTGTGTGTGTGTGTGTGTGTGTGTGTGTGTGTGTGTGTGTGTGTGTGTGTGTGTGTGTGTGTGTGTGTGTGTGTGTGTGTGTGTGTGTGTGTGTGTGTGTGTGTGTGTGTGTGTGTGTGTGTGTGTGTGTGTGTGTGTGTGTGTGTGTGTGTGTAAGAGAGAGGAGAGTGTGATTGGAGCTGACACAAGCTGTATTATCATGTGTTTCACGTTAGCCCGCTCTAAACTTCTGTGTGGGGTAGACAGTTCATACATGCCACTCAACCTTAACACACACACACACTTACCTCCTCAACTAAGAATAGAGCTCAGCAAAACAGATAGAGTTACTCAAACCTGAGGAAGGTGGAGGAACAGAGAGTCTTAGCCAGGACCAAAACAAGAAATTAAAGGAATCATTTCTTCATTTCACCTTCATGTTGTTCCAAAACCTATATGACTTTCCTGAACAAAAAAGTTTTCCCCCCCATGCAATGAATGTGAAGTAAAGCTTTCAAAAAGGATGCAAAACCACCATAAAAAATGGTCCAAATGACTCGTATGACATTATTCCATGTTTTCTGAAATCATACTTAGACAGGCCAAAATGTAGGTTATGTTCTGATAACTTTCTTGAGTAGTTGAGTCAGTGAGTTAAACAAATCAGTTAAACAAAACGAACAAAGAACAAACACTTTGTTAAACAAACACATTAACAAAGACAAATTGATTCATTTAAATTTTGGACATTGTGTGCCATGGAGAGATTTTCATTGAATAATAATCATTTATTGTATTTATTTTTTTAAATAACCCCAGTCCTCATGTGTTGTAACTCTATGGAAAACAGCAAAATAAATAAATTCATTACACATTCGTAATGAGACAGATGAGGGAAACATGGAAGAGAAAGTAAGACAGACGGACAGAGAGGAAACTGGACCAAGAAAAGCGAGAAGAAAGCGAGGGAGTAATCAGATTTTCCGGGTGGCAGCAGGTAGTCGGGGTATAGGACTTTGTCCCTGATCATCCTCTCGGATAACGGGTTAACACACACACACACCCTCGCCAGTCGTTTTGGTTGGCTGTGTCAGCCCTGATCCATCAGGCAGGATTTTTCCTGGTCCGTGTGTCTGTGATGTTAGGACAGAGATCTGCTCTAATTGTTGTGGCTGGTCAAGCCGAGTTACCATCTCGGGCCAACCACAGGAACAGCCTCTCCATCGGTTACCCTGACATCCTGCCATCCACAACCTTCAAAACAAACCCCCTAGAGAGACGGGGAGAAAGAAAGAGAGAGTGAGATGTTTTTGTGTGAGTGTGTGAGTGAAAGAGAGAGAGACTTCCAGGGTTTCTTCTTAAATAGAGCGAGAACACATCCATCTTCCCTCGTCTTCAGATTGTCCGGACTCTCTTTTTCTCCTCCGTGGCGGCGCCCTTCTTTCCTTCTTTTACTTTTCTTTATGACAGCCATTGTAACCTCTTTAGAGCGATGGGGGGAAGCCGCGCCATTGGCCGTCGCTCCTGAGCCCGGTTTGATTGACAGCGGGAGTCCGGCCAACTGCCACCCAGGACACCCAGCCATAAATCATGAGCTATGGAGCTCGCCCACTTCCTGAAGCGCTACCGCTGCCTGCAGGGGACAAAAAGCCCTTTGTGGGGGATTTTATTTAGGGAAGAAGGTTTAGGAGGTCTTAGGACAGTTTGCCAGGGCCAACCACACTGCCTGCCTCTGAAAAGTTGGAGCCAAAAGTAGAGGGAGAGACTGTGCTCATTGGCCACTCTTTGCTCTACTGACACTAGCAGCTCTTCCAGGTCTTCCCCCCTTCACGTCTGCTGAGCCTCAGACCGACACACACATCAGTCATCCAATTAAAACACAAGCACCAGACCCCTTTAGATCAAGAACAGAGAGAACTAAAGAACTGAAGAAAGTTCAATCAGACTGCTTTCTTTAAGTTTAAAATTGGGGAAACAGGCAGGATAAACAGGATAGAATAAAAAATGTAGTACAATATGTCAGTGTAACTTCACAACGCAAAGCTTCCTCTCCATATCATTTGTAACCTGCTCTGCCATTTTGTGCCAGAATTGGCAACTACGCAGGAATGTTTAGCCAGAACATTTTTAAAAATGTTGCACTCTTAAGAAACAATCACTCTTTAAGAGCTTGTGTCTTAAACCTAAACAGACACTGGAATTATAAATTCAATGAAAACTGTCCGAGAGTCGCTGTTATCTCTGCTATTTCTGAATAGTATTCTGATATTAAGTCTGGCTTTAACGCATTAATTAAAAGTAATTGCATGCTTGTGAAAAGGGGCATAATATGTCACCTTTAAAAATTAGGTTAATACAACCTCAGATGAACAACAACACTTGACATATTATACTGTGTCACACATGGCTTCTCCATTTTGGTCTAGTTTTTGTTAAATAAAAAATGACAAAGTAAGTACAACCGTTACTGCTTCCATAGGAATTGAGAGGGTAAGTAGCAGTCAGGCGCTGATAATCAAATATCTTTGATTAATCAGCAAGTGTGATCACCTCTATAAAAGCATACGTTTTAGCAGTTTGCTGGTCTGGATTATTCAGGTGTGTGTTAACACAATGCCAAGGAGCAAAGACATCAGCAATGATCTTAGAGAAGCAATTATTGCTGCAATCAATCTGGGAAGGGGTAATATGGCCATTTTCAAACAATTTATCAGTCCATCATTCTACAGTGGGGAAGATTATTCACATGTGGAAAACATTCAAGACAGTTGCCAATGTTCCCAGGAGTGGACGTCCCAGTAAATTCACCCCAAGAAAAGACTGTGCAATGCTCAGAGAAACTGCAAAAACCCAAGGACTACACCTCAGACTCTACAGGCCTTCAGATAACATGTTAAATATTAAAGTTCATGACAGTACAATTAGAAAAAGACTGAACAAGTATGGCATGTTTGGAAGGGTTACCAGGAGAAATCTTCTCTATAAAAAAAACCACGGCAGCACGGCTTTGGTTTGCAAAGTTGCATCTGAATAAACCACAAGACTTCTGGAACAATGTCCTTTGGACAGACTAGACCAAAGTGGAGATGTTTGGCCATAATGCACAGCGCCAAGTTAGGTGAAAACTAAACACAGCATATCAGCACAAAGCCCTCATACCAACTGTCAAGCACGGTGGTGGAGGGGTGATGATTTTTGGCTTGTTTCACAGCCACAGGACCTGGGCACCTTGCAGTCATTGAGTCGACCATGGTCCTGGTCTGTGTGACCATGAACTCTGTATACCAAAGTATTCTAGAGTCAATTGTCAAGCCATCTGTCCAATAGCAAAAGCTTGGATGAAATTAGTTCATGCAGCAGGACAATGATCCCAAGCACACCAGCAAATCTACAACAGAATGGCTGAAAAATAAAAAATAAAGTTGTTGCACTGGCCCAGGCAAAGTCCAGACCTCAACCAGATTGAAATTCTGTGGCGGGACCTTAAAGGATAATTCCGGTACTTGATGCCCAAATCGTCGATATTTTCTGACTATATCCGATTTTTTTGACGACCCGCTTACATAATTTTTTTAAAGTGACCCGTATCCGATTTTTGCATTTACACTATACACTGCTGAAACTACCAAATGTAGACGTTCTGACCCAGAAAAGAAAGTAAAACAGCACGAAATGCAATGGATGCAGATGCGAATAAAATTATCCAGTGTTTTGCTTTCGCTTTGTATTTATATTTTTTAAGCTTTTTATCGTACGTTGGCTCTGTAGCCACGAGCGCGTAAAAACCGTGCCTCCATATATCTCGTGAAATGTCTTCAAACACGGATTTATTTCTGTAACAACCCTGCATTTTTGCCTGCACTGTCTCTTCGCCCCAAACACTCACAAAAACCTCCGCATTGCTCCACTAGTGTATCCTTCGTCCTCCATCGCGCCTATAAGTCATCTGATCTCAGTTGGTTGTGTCCACCTGAGTTGACGTCACTTTTTTAATGACGTACGACTCGCATTTACTCAATGAAGACTCGCATTTACTGGGGAATATCCGATTTGTCTGCTTACATGGCATACGCAAATGCACGTATCCGATTCATATCTGATTTATTACCACATATGAGTGAGGCCTGAATCCGATCTGAGAAAATCGGAATCCATGCGTTTTTTTCCTGCTTACACGTTCACCGGTCATATCTGATCTGTGCCACATGAGAGGAAAAAATCGGATTTGGGTCACTTGAACCATGCAGTGTAAATGGGGCCTTTGAGTCTATTTTCTAGTTTGTTTTGGATGAACTATAGTGGTGGACACAGAAATTTTGATGATGGGTCCTGTCTCGACTTTTTGACTCTTTTATCGCCTCTGAGCGCTTCAGAGTGGCTGTCTATGGGCATGCACAAACATGTCCTTAAAACAACCCTTAACATTCGTTTTCAAAACTGTGCAACTCACCGAGTGGTTAGTGGTGTTTGTTGATGATTAAAAACAAATATATCAGCGCAATGTATGCGCATGCTAAATCTACTTTTTTAGCCCTTAAATGCATTTTGTTGTATATTTGGAATGTTTATAAGTACAAAAAAGTTGAAATTAGTCTCTTCAGGAACTTCGTTGATATCTTTATATTCTGTTTTGGTCACATTTTTCAACCGGTTTAGATTTTTCTGTAATCTATGACGTTTTGTTAACTATTACGTCGCAGTATTTGCAGCGGAACTGCCAAATAAGGACATCGACTTCCGGCCAAACACTTTGAGCAATCCGCCATTTTTATTTCTCGCTGCAATTTTGTAGTCCAAGTTCAAGGATGCAGAAGTTACGAGAGGGTACGTCAAAATGTTTGTTTGTTGGATGTAGTAACCCACACGCTTCATTACACCGTATGCCAGCATCAGAACCTCTTTGAAGTGCCTGTTTGAGTTTTATTTTTCACGGAAATCTCCCCACATCTGTGGGTAAAGTCATGCTTGTGTGCGCGAAGCACTTCAAGGATAACTAACGTTACTTCAGCAACCTCCGCCAGTATAAAGAAGGATTTTCCGATAGACTTCGTCTGATTGAGGGGTCATTTCCTTCTATCTTTGGAGATGATGAACAAAGCACTTCGGTAAGCTGTAACGTTAATAAAAATAAAGTACTACTTTCTTAAAACACACGGTGGTCATGGTTTAGCAGTTGTCTTGTTAGTGTGCTTGTTTTAACAAGAGAAATAATCGACTTTTCTTTAATTGTTTATAATATAACTTATAGTTTGTTTTGTGAGTATTAAATAGTCGTTGTAAATCATGCAGTATTGTAGTAGTGGGCATGGATGGAGAAGTTACTGTAAATAGAGTAACCCACTGCGTCGTTGTTCAGGTTCGTCGTCTTTATTTTTATCTCGCTCCGACTCTGGCTCGAACATGTAAGGCTTGATGGACAAGTCTTCCGTTGTTGACATTTTGTTAATAACATGTGAATAAAAAGTTTCTGTTCCGCTAGATAATCGTATCTCTGCTATCAAACTACAAAAATGGCTGAATGGGGTGGAATTGAACCGAGTGTCACCTCTGTAACCTGGATTTAAAGAGACCGCACCAAAATGAGTTGATTTCAGACGCACATCAGAAAAGGGCCTGTGGAGCTATAATAATGAGGAATTCAGACCCAAGCATTGCAGTTCTGCTTTATATAGACCACAAATGTATGATTTATATGTAAAAAGGAACGATTTAAAAGCATGATATGTACCCTTTAAAACCATATAATTCAAAAGGGTGTCCTTTCTTTTTCACATGACTATATAAAAAATCACAAAATTAAAATATATCAAATAATTATAAAAAAATTAAGATATATTGCTTTTTATATTTTGTAATTTTTTGGGACAATATTGACAGTTTCAGATCAGACACTTTCTTGTATCAAAAATAAATGTTCACAAATACATTTAGTTAATATTGTGTTTCTACATAAATTGCTCATTGCAACTTCTAACTACAAGTTCTAAAAAACGTCACATTTATGGAAACTAAGCTGCAACGACATGGTCCGCCCTGATGAAAAACCGTGTGAACTACGCTGGTGAGGTGATTTACATATAGAAGTCTTAAATGTACAGTAGCAAAAACAGCCTGTTTAAGAGGTCAGATAGAACATTTTGGTGCAAGAATCCTTCACTAACATTGTAAGTGGACTTTAGGGATGAAAATAATATATAGAAGTTTAGGGCCCGTCCACACGAAGACGCGTTTCACTGTATACGTATACATTTTTTATCGTATTGGCGTTTCGTCCACACGGATCCGGCGTTTTCGGAGAGTGAAACCGCTATTTTTTGAAACCGGGTCCCAAAGTGGATAAATCTGAAAACGACGCCCTTGCAGTTTCGTGTGGACGGCCTATCCGTATATTTTGTGAAACGATGATGTCATCACCCCACGTGTCGACTAGTCAGACACGCTAAATCAGTAGCCATAGGCCTACCAGCAAAAACAACTGCGACTACTTGCTTGAGTTCATGCTTCAGAAGCTACTCGAGCCTCTTTTATTTATTTATTTGTGACCCTGGACCACAAAAGCAGTCTTATGTGTCCATTTTCTAAAATTGAGATTTATACATCGCATGAAAGCTGAATAAATACGCTTTCCTTTGGTGTATGGTTTGTTAGGATAGGACAATATTTGGCCGAGATACAACTATTTGAAATTGAGAATCTGAGGGTGCAAAAAAATCTAAATATTGATAAAATCGCCTTTAAAGGTTTCCATTTCTGTTGGTGATTGTGCTGCATCCACTTACAAAAATACAATTTAGATATATTTAAGGTAGGAAATTTACTAAATATCATCATGGATCATGATATTTACTTAATATCCTAATGATTTTTGGCATAAAAGAAAAATCGATAATTTTGACCCATACAGTGTTTTGTTGGCTATTGCCTCAAATATATCCGTGCTACTTAAGACTGGTTTTGTGATCCAGGGTCACATTTGTGTATTTATTTTAATTATTTTATTGAAATTGATTATTATTCAAAAAACGCACCTCTGCCCCTTCATGCTCACCGGTGACAAGGCGTTCGCTCCGACATTACATTTCTCTGTACTGTAGGCCTAAATGTTGTAGCCATTAAAGAAAAGTTAGTTTCATATTTATGATTAAATAATGTTATTTTTTTCCATTTCATATTGATTAGGCCCTATAAGTGAACAGCGTGACTGAGTAAGATGCGCAATATCGAGACACATCATTTTGACCACTTCATTAAGTTTTGTTTTGTCTTCATTAAGTTTTGTTTTGCCTTTCTTTAAAGTGAATTTCGTTTTGTAAAAATTGTATCTTAATTTTAATCAATGTTTTATTAACGAATTGCATGGATAGCAGACAATAGCCTATATAATCAGGACATGAGGCGCCGACGCAATATAAATTGCAACGCACGAGAACTGGAGCTTGTCTCATAAATGAACAGAAACTCAGAAATACCTATATCTAAGCTTTTAATGTCTACTTTTAAACAAAACAATTCAAAAAGAAAAGTAACAGACAACTCTAATAATCCGTATGAAGTGTGCATTTCTCTCTATAGGCACCTTCAAAACACTGTGAAGGTGGCGAGTCAGCATCGTCACACAAAACACTAGTTTATTAATAAACAATTCAAATGTCTCCTTGCTATAGGCTATTTGACACATTCATAATAATTAGGCTATTTGCCGTTTTTTTGTGGCAAGCTTTATGCGTCTGCAAACTAATCGACCATCGTGACTCATCCTATAAATGGTACAAAATAGGGATGACTCATCCCTATTTTGTACCATTTATAGTTTTTCATATTGTTCAATAAAGTTCTTGGTAAAAAAGAAAAGAAGCTACTGTGCCTAATA
>CM070825.1:18204043-18219043 GCA_036326025.1 Chrosomus eos
AACAGTTACAGGTAATAATAGAGCCAGACGGGCTCCAGATGCCGCGGTGAGAGAAGCCACTTGGGCGGATTTCTCCAAAGTCTTCCCTCAATGTTCTGCTTCATTTCCGCAGAGTCAACTAAGGTGATGAATTCAACTCGAGAGGTAAAAAATTATGTAGTGTGGAACAAGGAATTGAGTTTTAAAGGGCAGAAACTAAGATGACTACATTTAAATGCATCTGACCTCAACATCTTGCATAGCCAACAATGACATTGTGGCTCATGCAGATCTTGTTCCATAAAACAACTTTAATGCTCTTAAACCACGAAAGCAGCATCAGAAATACAGGCCTTATTGCAGACGGCTAGAATAGGAACATCTATTTGCAAAGTTATACTCCCCGCTCCTAACCACTTGAGTGTTTGTGTAATACTTTGGTTCAAGTGGAATTTCTTTCAGCTACCAACAAGAGTAGTATTGATTTTTATCATTTTTAAAAACAATTTTCTTTTAAATTCTGCAGTCATAACTTTTTTTTCACCTCAAAGGCTATTTAAATAAAAGCATCTAATATGTCAAATATGTCGATAATGACTGCAGAATGGACATATGTAGAGTTACTGTCGATGTGTTGGCAGGATAAGCGCAGTGAAAGAGAGAGGGAAGTGTTGTGAAAAGTCAACAGCAGAAGCATGCTGGCGTTTCGCCACTCGTGAGTTTCTTATAAAAGTTCTTATATTGTGCTGAATTTTAGTGCAGGAATGGCTGTGGTCCAAATCTCTTTCTTTCTCAGTCCTGCTGTACTTAGTCCCCCTCAGCACACCCCAGATGCTGGAAAAGAAGGAGCGAGGGAACGTAAGAACGGAGGAGTGGAGCTGCCTGGTCCTGATAACAGCATCAGGCTTTAGGGCCGTAAACACATGGGCTGTTTGATGTGCTCTTATCGAGAAAACTTTAAACACTGAACCAGCCACATCAAATTCAGCCATTAATCTGCACTTTTATTAAATTATAAGTTTTGAGGCGAAAACATCAGGGAGAGGTGGCGTGCACATATTCAGACACTAATCAAACCCCCTAATGGCTGTTAAGCATTAAATGGTTGTTTTTCTATTTTCATTTGATGATTGTTTTTCCTCTCTACACACGCATTAAAGCAATCACACACGCTTGGGACAAGCATATAGTCTCTCCAGTGATTGTTGATTGAATTTTAAGAGCTCTGTACTGGCGTATTAAAGCAGGACCAGATAGTGTGTGTTTGCAAGCTCAAAGTCTAATCTTAAAGTGATCAGAAACTGGATAAAGCCCGACATCATAAAGCAGCTGAATGTTCCAAACCCGTATGACTTTATTTATTCTGTAAACACAAATGGATGTTTTTTATTAGTCTTTATTTACTTTTATTTACTTGTACTTTGAGGTCCTTTAATGCAGTTTTTGTGTGTGTACTGTTATGTAAACCTAAGGAGATCAGGTGAAGCTTTTATTGTTTTTTATTGTATTATTACTATTATTTACCTGATTTATATATACTTTTTTATTGTTTTAGTTTTTATAATTTAAAAGGTTATTGTTGTAATTATATATATATATGTGTGTGTGTGTGTGTGTGTGTGTGTGTGGTGTGTGTGTGTGTGTGTGTGTGTGTGTGTGTGTGGGGTGTGTGTGTGTGTGTGTGTGTGTGTGTGTGTGTGTGTGTGTGTGTGTGTGTGTGTGTGTGTGTGTGTGTACATATGCACACATATAAATATATACTGTATACACACACACACACCTGCGATGTCTGCCGTATTCCAAAAGATGCAAATTAAAGGATTAGTTCACTTCAGAATTAAGTTTCCTGATAATTTACTCACCTCCACGTCATCCAAGATATTCATGTCTTTGTTTCTTCAGTTGAAAAGAAATGAAGGTTTCTGAGGAAAACATTCCAGGATTTTTCTCCATATAGTGGACTTCAACTGGAACCAACAGGTTGAAGGTCCAAATTGCAGTTTTATGCAGCTTTAAAGGGCTCTACAAGATCCCAGCCGAGGAATAAGGTTCTTATCTAACCAAACCATTGGTCATTTTATAAAAATATTTACATTTATATTAGGGCCGGGACTTTAACGCGTTAATTAAGATTAATTAATTACAGACTTTAACGCGTTAATTAAGATTAATTAATTACAGACTTTAGACGTTGCACCGCGGAACGTTTCTCACTGGATGAGTTTCGGCGGACCGATTTTACTGGAGCACCAACTAGCGTCAGAAGAGCTGACGGGATCGCGCTTCATAGATCGCCTCAGTCGGACTAAATTAAGTTCTTTTGTATTTAGCCCTACAAATGTGACTCACACCTTCACTCTCAAAGAGGTTATTTTTTATTATGAAAATCCAAAGTTGCTTTCCCTTGAGTATGTTGTTAACTTCTTTATCTTGTATGCAAAATTATTCATCCACAAGCAAAAATGGCTTAAATCTCCTTTGAGCTTTCCTCTTTTTCTGGCTGATTTTGACTCTTTTATTTCGTCCCTTAGACTTATAACTAAATAACAAAAAAAGTGAAAATGTTTTGATGCATTATGATGATTTATTCAAAGACATTACTTGACATTATTATGCTTTTCTTTCTTTTTTATGTATTACATAATTTGATGTATGCAAACCCAGGATATTTATTTTCATTTAGGTACCTTTGTTTGTTTGTACACCTTGCTTAACTTCCCTGAGTTGGTAGTTATGTATAAGTTCTGCAATAAAAAAAAATAGATCGCCTAGATCGCTTTGGTTGGCCCCGTGGATGGGAAATTTTGTTATAAAAAACGAACGGATGGAAGCGTCGATACGAGCATGGTTGTGTGCAAGCTATGCAACAATGAATTCGCTATTGCTATTAGTGTAGTGTATGCTATTGCTACACTTAAAATTGCACTGGTCTGTTGGACTTGGTTGAACAAAAATAAACAATATGTTGTTGCTTAAGCTTATGTATTCAGTCATTATTCAATGTTATACTAAAAATCCATGTGAAAAAAATGACTTCTCACTGTTCTCAGGTCAAATATTTATGCGATTAAAATGCGATTAATTTCGATTAATTAATTACAAAGCCTCTAATTAATTAGATTAATTTTTTTAATCGAGTCCCGGCCCTAATTTATATACTTTTAATCACAAATGCTCATCTTGCATTAGCTGTATCAAACGCCTTTTACAAAAAACATAAAAGGTAAAAGAACGATGTCTGACGTTTTCGAAGTTGGAGGAGAAATTGAGATGGAGCTTATGTCAGGTTACCGCCTGACCTTTCCAACGTGATTACGTAATGCGTGAAGTCATGGACGTGCAAGACGAACATTTGTGATTAAAAGTATATAAATGTTTTTTTTAGAAAATGCAATGATTTGGCTAGATAAGACCCTTATTCATCGGCTGGGATCGTGTAGAGGCCTTTAAAGCTGCATTGAAACTACAATTTGGACCTTCAACTCACCGTTAACCCATTGGAGTCCACTATTTGGAGAAAAATCCTGGAATGTTTTCATCAGAAACCTTCATTTCTTTTCGACTGAAGAAACAAAGACATGAATATCTTGGATGACGTGGAGGTGAGTAACTTATCAGGAAATTTAAATTCTAAAGTGAACTAATCCTTTAAGGTCGTTTTTCAGTTTTCTGTAAACTGTTCCTTTAATGAAGGAGAGAGAGAGTTCTTTTACATTCTCACAATAAAAACAGGTTCATATGGGGTCATGTGAGGGTCATGAACTCGTGGTGGCACTGTTTAAAATCGCCTCCGCAAAACGTGTGTAGAATTCCTAAATGGTTACAAATATGAATTTTGTCACTACATTTTTACTTTATTTGACTAACAACAGAATTATCACATTGTAATAATCTCACACGTCACATCTAGGTAAATCTGAAGAATATTTATTGTAGTGTGAATAGGAATGCTCTGTATATCCGTATTATTTCACTGTCTGTGTAACAGCGCCTCTTTAGCATCTCTTTGACCTTTGACCTTTAACCCCACCAAAACGGGTTGCACAGCCTGAACCCGCTGTCATGACAACAGACCAGGGTCACGACTGGGTCGCTGTGGCCAGCGTACAGTAGCAGGGAACGTCTCTCCTTGACAAACTCGCGCATAAACACTCTCTTTACACCGCAGTAATGATGATTCCCCATTATTTCGTCTGCTCTCATAAATAATCAAAGCATCCAAAGAACCCCTCGTCCCCCCCGTTCCTCTTCTCTTGTCTCTTGTTCCGTCTCTTTTGTTAGTGAGGTGCGAGAGATAAATCAGATGGTGTTAAAGAGCGCATGAGGAGAGAGATTTAGTGCTGGAGACATTCCCGCTCCTCGCGCACAGCAGAGGGAGTTCATTAAAGTCTCCGCATGGAGATGGGCTTAATGCTGGATTTACCACTGACAGGTCAATACATCCACACACACACACACACACACACACACACACACACACAACACACACACACACATTATCTCTGAAGAGGCTGGGTTGTGTGGATGCTGCTGAGAAAGAGGCCATGAATGCGATATGATGCACCTGTTATGTTTGAATGTAAGACTTGGTGTGTAAAGAGCTTTTGAAATGTCTCGGTTTAGGACTTTATAGTGATTTCAGAAATCCAGTGTAGTGGCATGGTGTCAGAGGATGACTTCATTCAAATATGATGGGGTCAGTGTCCGGTTTTAAATGCACTTTTAAGTGTTTTCAGTATCAGTATATCTAGCTACGCTTTTGGGAAACGGGTTAATAGAGAGATTAATTAAGGTCTTTTATTGATTTCCATTGAATCATTTAATTAAAATAACTTTATTATTAAGGCAGAGAATGAAGTGTTTAAAAGCACAATGTACATTAAACATTATATAACATTATATTATTTTTTATCGTAGTAAGAGTGAGAGATTCATATTATGTTAATATATTATATTGTGTTGTTAATTTTAGAAATTTCTTCATCTGTATGCCAAACTACCTCTTACACTAAATCTTTCTCATCGTCACACTTAGTTACACACACCCTTTTTCTTAATAAATATAGCTGGTTTTATTGTGCACAATTCACAAGTATAGATTATTCTAAAACACAAAAATAAATTCATAATATATGTGACCCTGGATCACAAAACCTCTTAAGTCTTAAGAAGCACGGGTATATTTGTGGGAATAGCCAACAATACATTGTATGGGTCAAAATTATAAATTTTTCTTTTATGCCAAAAATCATTAGGATATTAAGTAAAGATCATGTTCCTTGAAGATATTTTGTTAATTTTCTACCGTAAATGTATAAAACATTTATTTTTGTGAGTGAATGCAGCACAATCGCGAACATAAATGCACAACTTTAAAGAAGATTTTCTCAATGTTTCGATTTTTTTGCACCCTCAGATTCCAGATTTTCAAATAGTTGTATCTCGGCCAAATATTGTCCTATTCTAACAAACCTTACATCAATGGAAAGCTTATTTATTCAGCTGTCATGTGATGTATAAATCTCAATTTAAAAAAAATGACTCATAAGACTGGTTTTGTCATCCAGGGTCACATATATGTAATTATATTTAGTATCTCTGTAATCTGTATGAAACCATTTTCTTTTCTCCTGATGTAACCAAGACAAAGTATGTGAGAAAAACTATTAATATTAAATATTAAAATGTTGACCAATAAAATCTTAGCATGACCTCCATGGTCCCGCCCCATATTTCTGAAGTTTATGCTAAATATTCCATCATACCTTCAAAGATTACAGAAGTTAAATGTGTTGCCAGTGTGATTTCATGTTGACTTTATGGATTTTTTAAAAGTAATAAGTGAAATGTGAAATGATGAGAATCTATAGCAGAACACACACATGAAGGGCATAAAAAATGAAGGCATCATTAAATAGTGAAGCTGTTTATACGGCCAGTGTGGGTGTGTGTTGATATTTGTGCATGTTTTATAAGGTCACTCATAGGTTACATTTTATGCAGCATTCAGCTTTGAGGTTTCCTCATGTCTGAATAACACCACCAGCCTGGCAAACACACTCACACACACTCTTCTGCTGGGACTCCCAGTGTGGTTGGGCTTCATCCAGCTCTCTTCATTCCAACTTACCATTCCCGTCAAACGCACAGCGTTCCCGGGAACATCAGCCCTGAGGGAGACCCACACACACACACACACACACACACACCATACACACACACTGAGAGAGCTGAGTGAGTCACTCCTTTTACAAATGCAGCATTTATGAGAGAGAGAGAGAGAGAGAGAGAGAGAGAGAGAGAGAGAGAGAGAGAGAGGTGTGTCAGTTTAAAGATGGTATAAAGTTGTGTAAATCACAAATCAAAGTCTTCACATCTCAGAATTTGAAAAAAAAAAAATAGGACCGATTCATTCTGCTTAATTTATGTGGATGATTCATAGCTTCATAAATTATTGACCAGTAAGTTCATACATATTATTCTAGTTCATTGCTCAGAGTCATTAATAAAACCCCTGACAAATGCACACACATTTTTTTGTGTATCCTGTCCATGTGTTTGTTTATTATTTTAAAAGATAGCAAATTAATATTCCAAATCTATGTCCTCTTTATTCTTTTATATGAATGGAACGAGGCGTGTGTGTGTGTGTGTGTGTGTGTGTGTGTGTGTGTGTGTGTGTGTGTGTGTGTGTGTGTGTGTGTGTGTGTGTGTGTGTGTGTGTGTGTGTGTGTGTGTGTGTGTGTGTGTGTGTGTGTGTGTTCTTGTTTTTGTGATATATGAGGACACATATGTGTATAATGACATGCATATTACACTGGTATTACAAATTACACGTGATATATGAGGACATTTCATGCGTCCTCATATTTCAAATAGCTTAAAAAACTTAAAAAACAATGTTTTTATAAAAATGTAAAAATGCAGCATGTCTCCTGTGATGGGTAGGTTTAGTGATAGGGGCAGTGTGAGGGGGATAGAATATACAGTTTGTCCAGTATAAAAGTCATTACGCCTATGGTGTGCGTGCGTGCGTGCGTGCGTGCGTGCGTGCGTGCGTGCGTGCGTGCGTGTGTGAGAGAATGTTTTGCTGGCGGCATGTCTCTCAAGGCTTTGATAATGGAGGCCCTCATTAAGCTTGTTAGCGCTCTGCTGTACGAGTGTATCTCAGTGCTTAATTACAGCTGGTTAGGAGAATGCCAGTCAGAGGCATGACTCGCTGTGACATCTGAGCGGACAGGAGATCTGCTGCCCAGCATCACTCAACACATCCAGACACGCACATCCAGTACTTAACATCACTTAACACACTCAGGGCTCAGGTCAAGTTTTGAGGCATCATAGATGTGCTTCAAAAGCTAGACAGTTGCTATCTTTTAAAGTAAGTAACTTGATTGTGCCGTGCGTGTGTGCGTGTGTGCGTGCGTGCGTGCGCGTGTGTGTGTGTGCATAATTTTTTCTATTACTTAATATATTATGTATTATATAACATATTGTAATATTATTTATATTACAGTATAGTGCAACATCCTAATATAAAACTACTGAAACTGAGTAAATTGAGTGTGTTTTGCACTCTTTGTGTGTTTTTTGTAGAGCACTACAAATCAGGCACTTATGAGTTTCCATGATTGTTAGGATGCAGCCTTAGGGTACGTTTACACGACAACGATATGCTTAAAACAGAGAAGTTTATCCTTTGAGTTTTCCGCGTACAGACGACACCATTGTCAAAACGATCCCCATTCACACGGATCTGCGAAAACGACTAAAAACGCTGTATTCTGCTGCCAGGCCATTAGATGGCGATGAAACACTATAGACTGAACACGTAATACGCATGTGCATGACATCATCGTTTTCAGAGATTCTCGTTTTTGTTGTTTACACAGAGACCGTTTTCAAAAACTTGCACTTTGAAACCCGTTTTCAAAACTTTGCGTTTTCAGCCACCCAAACCGCCGTTGCCGTGTAAATGAACGGCCAAAACGCATAAAAAGTAAGTTTTAGTTGAAAACGGTTTCATGTAAACAGCCCTTTAGAAGTCAGCTGTCTATATCGGCAGTAGACAGCGAGGCAGCTCACTCAATTTAGGAACTGAGCTACAAACATTCAGTATGCACACAATCAGTACTTACTGTAACATCACTTAACATGGCCAAAACTACCCCGACATACACATGCACACACACATTTACTACTTAACATCATTTAACACAGCCAAATCTGCTAGTGCTTAACATCATTTAGCATTCAGTGCACACACACATGTATTAGCTATGTCAGTAACTTTGCGTGAAGGTCATTTTTTATGTTATTTTACTACTTTATTGATCGTGTGTGGTGTGTGTGTGTGTGTGTGTGTGTGTGTGTGTGTGTGTGTGTGTGTGTGTGTGTGTGTGTGTGTGTGTGTGTGTGCAGAAGATCATATGGTTTTCATCACATTACATTTTAAACAGTAGTTCAGTTCTGCTCTCTCTCCTCTCTCTGCCTTTTATTGTTATTTCTTCATTCTCAAACTTTCTGATCAGTTCTCCCCCCTGAACCTCACTCTTTGTTCTCTTCTCCTCCTCTCCTCCCTTTTTTTTTCCTCCTTCTGGCCTTCATCTTTAGATCTGGATGGTTTATAGTGTCTGTGTGCCAGTCACCCCTCTCTCTCTCTCTCTCTCTCTCTCTCTCTCTCTCTCTCTCTCTCTCTCCTCTCTCTCTCTCTCTCTCTCTCTCTCTCTCTCTCTCTCTCTCTCTCTCTCTCTCTCTCTCTCTCTCTCTCTCTCTCTCTCTCTCTCTCTCTCTCTCTCCTCTCTTCTAATCACAATGTCATGTTTTCAAACTGGCTAAATGGATCCCTGACTCCTCTTTGTTTTCAGCCTCAAATATTTACAGCAGGAGTTATCTGAGAGTGTGTGCCAAAATCTGCGAGCCAGAATGTGTGTGTGTGTGTGTGTGTGTGGTGTGTGTGTGTGTGTGTGTGTGTGTGTGTGTGTGTGTGTGTGTGTGTGTGTGTGTGTGTGTGTGTGTGTGTGTGTGTGTGTGTGTGTGTGTGTGTGTGTGTGTGTGTGTGTGTGTGTGTGTGTGTGTGTGTGTGTGTGTGTGTGTGCGCGCAGCAGTGGTGTTCTGGGAGCTTAATTGAGATCTCAACGTGACAGCTCTGAACACTCATAAATTACAATGTGTTGGCCAGACAGGCCTGGTTATAGTACTCTCACAGTCTCTTGTGTTTGTGTTTAAAAAAATACACTGACCAAACCTCCATCTCAATAACTCCACCTACAGCGCATGTCAACGTCTGTCTCACACCAAAGCTCCGCCCACATGCATTCCTCCAAGTTTTTTATGGTTATTTGGAATTTTAAGCTTCTGTAAATCTGAGTTGTTTTTTCTTTTTTCTTTTCTTTTTTCATATAAACCTGTAAATAAAGTTTGAGAAGAACGTTTCTTATTATCATTGGTGAAAACTTATTGATGTTTTTGTGGAAACCGTGATGAATTTTTTCAGGATTCTTTGAATGAATTGAAAAGTTCAAAAGAACAGCATTTATTTGAAATAGAAATCTATATTAATTAACTTTTGATTAACTTAATGTATCATTGGTCCAATGTTCTGTGTTAACAAGAAAAATGCATTTTGTTTTGCTTTAGAGTTAAAGGAAATGTCCATAAACTTAATAGATAATTTCCTGTAAAAAAAAATTGGCATTACGTTTTACTTATTTTGTTCCTTACATTGTATATACAAACACTGTGCACACTTGTATGTGTGTCAGTAATGTTGAGTTTAATTTTAGAAGCTGTAATGAGAATGATGTCATCAGTCCCTGCTTCTGAAAACAATCTGGCGATCTGGAAAATGTCAATCTCTGTCTCTCTACATGTGTTTGTTAAAGTGGGTAGTGCTTCTTAACTACCCTCCACACATGGTCCACATACAGAAACACACAGTCAAACATGGAAAGCTTCATACACACCTCATCACGGCACCCGCTACACCTCTCCTGTCGCACTCTCTGGAAACCTGCAAAAAAAAACTCACACACATTCTTAAACGTTCTTTTGTAATCACATATCTAGTTTCAATGGCGTTTTGTCCTTGTAACTTTAACCTAAACGTTTCATCAGTGCCAGCCTGTTAGCAAAGCTATCTGACTTCTTATTAGCATATATTAATCAATTACCACTGATTATTCCTGACTTTCCAAGAAGTCCTCCACTGAAGCAGTAATCCGCTGCATAGAGGGAAGACAGCCACTACAAAGTGAGCGCTGATGCGTTGGGCGGTAGCTATGTCCTTGTTACGATATGGTAATGCACTCATAAAACTTGCGGCAACAGGAAGCCGGCGCTTTATAAATGACTAATTAAGATAACGAGGAAAGATGTAGTGGCCGTGTCATTTCAGATGAATTCACTTATAGAATAGATTAATCTCATGCTCAAAGGCAAAGATTGAGACTGAAGATGATTCTGGAAGATTAGAGCTGTCACGTACATGCTAATGCACATCAAGTAATTGTGTGATAGATAGCAGGAGGGTCCTGTCATCCATCACACTATCATATCACAGAACTATCCCTTTACAAACAGGCCTTTTACCATGGCAAGTGCAAAATTAAGTGCTATATTCATTTGAAGCACCACTGTTATCAGATTAACAGAATGATATTAGACACTTTTGGAAAGAGAGCTCATATTAGATCATTGTGATTTTACTGTTGTACCTACACTGTAAAAAGTGAACAGTTGGATCAACTTAAAAAAATTACTTCAATTGGTAACACCTAAAAAATTAAGTTTTCTCAACTTAAATTATCACGTGTTACCAATTGAAGTAATTTTTTTAAGTTGATCCAACTGTTCACTTTTTACAATGTATGGTAGTACTATGGAACATTTCTTAAGAAGAAAGAGTTATCTGTATATAAAGATTTTAAAATAATATATTATGTTAATTAATTATATCAACAAATTATAGAAGGATCATTTATTTGTGCAAAAAAAGTCTCAATTGACTTTCTTTTTGTTTATTTTAATTTTTTTCATAAATCATTACTATTAGTCAACCTTTATGTCTGTCTGTGGGCTTTGTGAATATTTAACCAATGAAAAGTATTAAAAAGAGCTTGGAGCCATTGGCTCCTCAAACTGTCAGTCAAACCTCATAACTCCGCCCACATCTATTATGAATGAAGTACTGCAGGCAGTTGGAGCGTCTCTGCTTGTTTGCAGTGCAAGGATAAATAAAGAACGGGTTTTTTGAATAAATACAGTGTTTTCTTTATTCGAGAAACACTAATGCTGTGTGTTTGAGGATCGGAGAAGAATGTCTTTAGCATTTGCCATCGAGTCATAGCCAATACTGTCTGAAATAGCCTGTGTATCACTTCATCTTTAATAACACGAGATTTCTGAAAATTACAGAAAAAACCGAGCGGCTACATGCTGTAGCTTCTGTAAACTTTATAACCCGTAAGTTAATGAACACTTACCGCCTCAAATGCGGCTGTTCTAATGAAGGACAAAACGCATGTCTGAAATTCACTGGTCAAAAAACTCGTTACTCCATTTGAGCTTGATTTTGGTCAAATGTTAATAATATAATGACACATGCAAATGTCTGACCACATACATATAAAGCCACAATATTAACTTTGACAATGCAGTGTTTTTTCCATTTCCTGAAATGTAGCGTTTTTGGACATACACGGTTTCCGCTCGACAGCGACTCTTGATTTAATTATTTTTATTTCTTTATTTACTTAATATATTGTGGGTTAAGACATAAACAGCTAGACAAGAATCTATGGAAACTTTTTGCACACATATGAACATATGAAACCTATAATATGTATTCACACTCACATATGCTTCTTTACCTATTATACACACACAATCACACACATATGTTCAGCCACTCAGTCTCTCTCTCTCTCTCACAACAACACACACACACACACACACACACACACACACACACACACACACACACACTCAGTCTCTCAGACTGCTGCCCCGGGGCAAGCAGTGTAATGGGATCCTGAGTGTTATTTTTTGCAGAATAAAATAAATCCCACTAATTAGCATGTTAAAGTGATTGATGGGATCGCAGGGCCGTCTGTGAGCGGGGCCGCTCCGCTTCGCGAATACAAGAAGGGGGAGAAAAAAGGGAAAAAGCCAGAGAAAAAGGTTTAGGAATGAAAAGAAAACTAAATGAGTGACTAGTAATGGGAGAAAATAACACAGAAACGTGAGGAAAGAGGAAATATACTGACAGTGTAAGAGAGAGGTTATCTGAGAAAGAGAAAAAGATCTTTTTTCTAATCTCTGCAGTTCTTCCCTTTCTCAGCTTTGCTGTCTTTGTAAACGCATCTGAGAAGCGCAGAATGTAAGGAGAACGCAAGAGAAAACACAGTCATGTACAGGTAGAATGGGTTTAATGAAGGGAGAATGGGAGAGTTTGGGAATCCGATACGGTAACTTGATCGAGTTTGTCATCTGTCTGTGTGTTTGTACATGCACCTGTGTTTAAAGTGTCCAGATTAGAGCTGACCCTCAAAAAAGAACTGCGATTCCCTCTCACATTAACACGCGGCTCACGTTTCTCTGCTGCCTTTATGCGGAAGGTGTTAAGCTGCGTTTAAAAAGCACATATCCACTTTCTGAGCTCAGTCACACACACATGTTTTTTTATCTTTCTACACCTGTATTGTGTTTTTACACATTTGTACTGTAATTGAATTCTCTCTTCCACTTCTTCCTCCTGGTCTTTCTACTTACACGTCTCTCTTTAAAAAGTCTTTAAAGAGATAGTTTACTCACTCTCATTTCGGTCCAAACCTCTATCGCTGTTTTTTTATTTAATGCAAGTCAATGGAGACTGACTCTGTTAGACTCCTAATTTGTCAAAAATTAAAATCAAAGCAGTCTATTTTACTTGTTTGCTGTATTAAATTTGTTTCTGAAGCCGTACAATTGTTTTGTTTGTGGAACAGAATGAAATTGATGAAAGACAGCGATGACTCTCTCATATCTCATGACTAGACGTCAGTAACAGCAATAGCTGCATAAAATTTTTCTGTTTAAATTTGGTCTGTTTCTCACACAAAACTATTGTTTAGCATCAGAAGACATGTAATCATAGCAAACTCATTTAATGCGTTGCTTTATTGATACTTTCATGGTACTTTTTTGTAATTTTGAAGCTTGAGTCCTCATTCACTTTCATCACATGAGAAAAAAAGATATTTGAAAATTATATCAGCTTTTATGTTCATCATAGCAAGAAAGTAATATAGTTTTGTATTGACTTGAGGGTGAGTAAATGGTGAGAGGATTTTCAGTTTTGGAAAATTGTGACCTGTCCCTTTAAAACTGATGCCCAACAGTAGCAGCTGAAAAGACATGAAGCAGACCAGGGATGGGAAAAAAGAGAGGGAGATAAAAGGGGCAATAAAGAAGAGAATAGAGCAGATGAAAGGATAGATTAGGTCAAAGGTCAAGTGCATTCCATCAGCGCCCACTTGACTTATTGAGACACAACAATAAGCCAAATCACTGAAAACACACACACACTCACAACCCTCAGCGCAAATTGATTCTCGACTATATGAACAGCTTGGAAGAGCCTGAAAACATTTCTCTCTCTCTCTCTCTCTCTCTTCTCTCTCTCTCTCTCTCTCTCTCTCTCTCTCTCTCTCTCTCTCTCTCTCTCTCTCTCTCTCTCCTCTCTCTCTCTCTCTCTCTCTCTCTCTCTCTCTTTTCATTTCTATAAACAGTCTGTTTTTCTTTTCAAATCTTCTTATTGGCATGTTGATGCACTAATGTATCTTCTTGGCAAAAAACATTGTAATCATAGTAGGTTTTTCTTTTAATCGAATTAATCGAAGCAATTAATCGAATATATAACTAAAACCATAATTTATTTGACTTTTCAACATAACCATAATATAACTCATTTCAACAACATTTTAATTTGGTTTTAGTTAAACTTGATATACTAAATAACTAAAAAAATAATACAAACTAGACAAATAAAAAAAACTGAAAACCAATAAAAATGACAAAAACTCAACCAAAATTCTAAAACTTAAACTAAAATTAAAATAAAAAAAGAAGATATAAATTATAAACACATTTAAGTTTATAATATAGTTTTTATTAAATATTGTATTTTTGATTTATATTTTTCACATACAAACCTGCATCTTTCTCTTTATCATCATCTCTCTCTCTCTCTCTCTCTCTCTCTCTCTCTCTCTCTCTCTCTCTCTCTCTCTCTCTCTCTCTCTCTCTCTCTCTCTCTCTCTCTCTCTCTTGATTAAACAGTCAGATGGCAGGAGGATCATCCTTCTTTCTTTTCAAACACCATCTTCTTATTTGCATTGATGCTGGGTTAATGCAAAAGGCTAGAGAGAGTGAGTCAATGGAACTCATCCAAAAACACACACACACTCACACACACTGAGTTTCCCCTTGGGTCCAAGCACACTTAGAGACCTCACAAATCCAGCGTCACTGACAACGGTTAGGTCAGCCTAGATAAAGAGGATCCATTAGAGAGAGAGAGAGAGAGAGAGAGAGAGAGAGAGAGAGAGAGAGAGAGAGAGAGAGAGAGAGAGAGAGAGAGAGGGGGTGAATGAATGGAGAGAGAGAGAGAGAGGGGGTGGATGAATGGAGAGAGAGAGATGTGTCAGCATGCTCATAACTCTGAGAAAGTTTTGTTGTTGGGGTCCACATCACATGTGTTTTAATTAACTGGTGTCATTAACGGCCTCATTTGCATAGACAACACGTTTGGATAGAGTTGGTCTCAAGGGTCCTTTAAGTCATGCTGTACATTAGCCCTCTCTCTCATTCAAGTTTCAAATAGCTTTATTGGCATGGTGAAAAAAAAAAACATTATATATAGCCTACAGTACATACAAATGTACATACATATAGACACAATATGATGAGAATGGGCAGAAAATAAGTTGTTTATCAAGACCAGCTTTAATGACAAATTTATTAAAAAGACTTTTAATACCT
>CM070825.1:18224043-18229043 GCA_036326025.1 Chrosomus eos
CTGTCTGTCTGTCTGTCTGTCTGTCTGTCTGTCTATCTATCTATCTCTGTCTGTCTGTCTGTCTATCTATCTCTGTCTGTCTGTCTATCTATCTCTGTCTATCTATCTCTGTCTATCTATCTGTCTGTCTGTCTGTCTGTCTATCTATCTATCTCTGACTGTCTGTCTGTCTGTCTATCTCTATCTATCTATCTATCTCTGTCTGTCTGTCTATCTATCTCTGTCTGTCTGTCTGTCTGTCTGTCTATCTATCTATCTCTGACTGTCTATCTGTATCTATCTACTCTGTCTGTCTGTCTGTCTGTCTGTCTGTCTGTCTGTCTGTCTGTCTGTCTGTCTATCTATCTATCTCTGTCTGTCTGTCTGTCTGTCTGTCTGGCTGTTTGTCTATCTCTGTCTGTCTATCCATCTATCTCTGACTGTCTGTCTGTCTATTTATCTCTCTCTATCTATCTATCTATCTATCTATCTATCTATATATCTATCTATCTCTGTCTATCTATCTGTCTGTCTGTCTGTCTGTCTGTCTGTCTGTCTGTCTGTCTATCTATCTATCTCTGTCTATCTATCTATCTATCTCTGTCTATCTATCTATCTCTGTCTGTCTATCTTTCTCTGTCTGTCTATCTATCTATCTCTATCTATCTATCTATCTATCTATCTCTGACTGTCTATCTATCTCTTACTGTCTATCTATCTATATATCTACCTATCTATCTATCTCTGACTGTCTATCTATCTATATCTGACTTCCTATCTATCTCTCTATCCGTCTATCTATCTATCTATCTATCTATCTATCTATCTATCTATCTATCTATCTATCTATCTATCTATCTATCTATCTATCTATCTCTGTCTATCTACCTATCTATCTATCTCTGACTGTCTATCTATCTGACTATCTATCTATCTATCTATCTATCTATCTATATCTGACTGTCTATCTATCTATCTCTGTCTATATATCTATCTATCTCTGTCTATCTATCTATCTCTGACTTTCTATCTGTATCTATCTATCTCTGTCTATCTATCTATCTCTGTCTGTCTATCTATCTATATATCTATCTATCTATCTATCTATCTATCTATCTATCTATCTATCTCTGTCTGTCTGTCTGTCTGTCTGTCTGTCTGTCTGTCTGTCTGTCTGTCTGTCTATCTATCTCTGTCTATCTATCTATCTCTATCTATCTGTCTATCTATCTATATATCTATCTATCTATCTCTGTCTGTCTGTCTGTCTGTCTGTTTCTATCTATCTGTCTGTCTGTCTGTCTGTCTGTCTATCTCTGTCTGTCTGTCTGTCTGTCTGTCTGTCTGTCTGTCTATCTATCTATCTCTGTCTGTCTGTCTGTCTGTCTGTCTGTCTGTCTGTCTGTCTATCTGTATCTATCTATCTCTGTCTATCTATCTATCTCTATCTGTCTATCTATATATATATATATCTATCTATCTATCTATCTCTGTCTGTCTGTCTGTCTGTCTGTCTGTCTGTCTGTCTGTCTGTCTGTCTGTCTGTCTATCTATCTATCTCTGTCTGTCTGTCTGTCTATCTATCTCTGTCTGTCTGTCTATCTATCTCTGTCTATCTATCTCTGTCTATCTATCTGTCTGTCTGTCTGTCTGTCTATCTATCTATCTCTGACTGTCTGTCTGTCTGTCTATCTCTATCTATCTATCTATCTCTGTCTGTCTGTCTATCTATCTCTGTCTGTCTGTCTGTCTGTCTGTCTATCTATCTATCTCTGACTGTCTATCTGTATCTATCTACTCTGTCTGTCTGTCTGTCTGTCTGTCTGTCTGTCTGTCTGTCTGTCTGTCTGTCTGTCTGTCTGTCTGTCTATCTATCTATCTCTGTCTGTCTGTCTGTCTGTCTGTCTGGCTGTTTGTCTATCTCTGTCTGTCTATCCATCTATCTCTGACTGTCTGTCTGTCTATTTATCTCTATCTATCTATCTATCTATCTATCTATATATCTATCTATCTGTCTATCTATCTGTCTGTCTGTCTGTCTGTCTGTCTGTCTGTCTGTCTGTCTATCTATCTATCTCTGTCTATCTATCTATCTATCTCTGTCTATCTATCTATCTCTGTCTGTCTATCTTTCTCTGTCTGTCTATCTATCTATCTCTATCTATCTATCTATCTATCTATCTCTGTCTGTCTATCTATCTCTATCTATCTATCTATCTATCTATCTATCTATCTATCTATCTCTGACCTTCTATCTATCTATCTATCTATCTATCTATCTCTGTCTATCTATCTATCTATCTATCTTGTCTGTGTCTGTCTGCTGTTTTATCTCGTTCTATCTTGCATTCTATTCTTCTGTCTATTGTTCTATAATAGAAAAATATAAAACAAAATAAAATTATATCTGTCTGTCTGTCTGTCTATCTATCTATCATTCTATCTAGCATTATTTTGTTCTGTCATCAGAACACAGCAATGTTCTTTAATAAGCTGTGATATACATTATAATTTGCTGGATTATGTGGTATCCATCCATCCATCCATCCATCCATCCATCCATCGTTCTGTATTTCACGGTTTGTTGTTCTATCTACTGTGTGTTGTTCTATTAAATAAGTTCTATCTATTGCTTTATTGGTCTATCTAATGTATCGTCTTTATCAATCATTCATCCTATCATTTACTTCTTTTTATTATTGTCTCTCTGTTTTTATCAGTCTGTCTGTATGTCTGCCTATTGATTTTTTATTGAGAACATTCCCAGAAGCACTTTTCGTTACATAACTAACTGTTTTAATGACAACTTTCTGTAATTGTGTACCCAGGAGTATCAAAGGTAGATCTGATGGATCAAGCTACCATACTACTGTGTGTGTGTGGTGTGTGTGTGTGTGTGTGTGTGTGTGTGTGTGTGTGTGTGTGTGTGTGTGTGTGTGTGTGTGTGTGTGTGTGTGTGTGTGTGTGTGTGTGTGTGTGTGTGTGTTGGAGTGAGTTGTCAGGAGGGTATGGGTCATTAAGTTGGTGTCCTTTGTTTTGTCAGTTTGTTTTGTTGAGCCCTGCTGTACTGAGTAAAACCAACCAAGCTGAAAATTGTCTGCAGCATGTTCAACCCCCCCAAACACACACACACACACACACACACACGGCCTGGAGTGGGAGGGCGCCCACTTCCCCTCATTCCAGCCACTTCACCCTAGATTGATCACAGATCAGCCTACACCTCTCTGTCTCTCTCTCTCTGTCTCTCAAGTCTACATCTAATCAGGTTGTTTTTGTGTCACATTGTTGCGAATACAGTGTTTCCAAAGCACTATAATAATACAAAAAAATCATAATTGTGACATAAACATGGATAACTGAACAAATAATCCTTACTTAACCAGCTGAACTATCTGACTTTGACAGTATTTATTAAAACAACAAGCCACATGACTGATTTCATTCTATTAAATTACATCACAACATCATACCACTATAAACGGCTGTGACAGACCGGCTGTCTCATTAATCTTATTAATCAATGCAAACATTATTGTTAGATAATTTAAGGGAATACTGCAAGTCTAAAGAATTAGTCTATTTAGATATGTGAGTTATAATAAGGATAGTTTATCAGAGAACTCATATAAGGTGCAAACATCGTCCCAAATTAGAAATGTGTTGGAGGACAGAGATTTTTTTTGTTGTTGTTGTTGTTGCTTAATTGATTTCTTTGACTTACTTTATTGATAAATGCTATATCAAGTTTTAATTTTTCAAAAATCATTGTTGTGAATTAATTGTGGCCTTTGAATCACTTAGAGTGTGTGTGTGTGTGTGTGTGTGTGTGTGTGTGTGGTGTGTGTGTGTGTGTGTGTGTGTGTGTGTGTGTGTGTGTGTGTGTGTGTGTGTGTGTGTGTGTGTGTGTGTGTGTGTGTGTGTGTGTGTTTAAAGTAATTCTTTATATTGCATATATATATATTGCATAAACTTCTAAATAACGTGTTTCTCATTGGTTTTCTCCTCTATAATGTTATTCAGTGTAGTAATTATTTGGAAAAATATCCCTCTATCACCCAATTACACTTTGACACACCAATAAATCAAAGCACGCTGCTAATAACAGGACTTTAATTTTGGCTCGTTTTTCTGAGCGTCCATTTCCTCTATACTTTTCTTTTCTAATCTTTTTCTAATGAAGTGTTTTCACCTGTTGAACCGCACAAAGGACACTGCCCCTGCATTCTGGGACGCCCTGGAGGTCCTGCTGGGAGCCAATGAGAATTTGCGGAATCTGCGAATGATCTTTATTGTTGCAGAGCAGCAGGCCTGTTACCGGGGCGCTTTGATGTGCCGCCAATCAGAGTGCAGATTTTAAATATGTGCACATGTCCAACAAACTAGAGCACAGGGACCTGGAATACATCACTGTGTGTGGAATAATTAAACCCGGATTCATGAGGGGGAGCAGAAAGTGCCAGAAGTGAAGAGAGAGAGAGAGAGAGAAAAAAAGGAAACATAGAGTTCAATCAACAATATCTGTCTTGGTGACACTTGGCTTTAATTCAATTGGCTGTATATCCAAGTTGACCAGCCAATTGTATGTAACCAATCTTAGACGCCATGTGCAGGCATAATATGGCATATGGTATACTTTACATTTTAAAAGAATAAACGCTATTTTAATTACTTTGTTCATTATTTTGCATTGAACATTATTTGAATAGTAATTGCAATTGAATAATTGAAGAATAAATGACTGAGAACATACAATTTGAAGAAAAGGTCTAAAAAGAAGACATGTATTTTACTCTCTAAAATGTCACTTTTGCAAGTTTTTTCACCCTTTTCTTTATAGGGTATTCACAGGATGAGAGTGTGTGTATGTGTGTTGAAACTCTAGAGGATGTTGCTGAGTGTGAAACTACTAGAATTTCACAACATTTAATTACGGCTTGCAGAGTGAGAGGTCAGAGCAGAGTGGATCTCCCTGTGTGTGTGTGTGTGTGTGTGTGTGTGTGTGTGTGTGTGTGTGTGTG